>JAHWFP010143379.1:67466-103136 GCA_023313725.1 Lithobius niger | reverse complement strand
CGAAGAACTCTCAGCTCCCATTACTTGTATCCCCCTTCCCGGACGAGGAAGCCTTTGCCACCAACAGCCTCAACATTCTCTGGGAGTGGATGGACGTGTACTTGTCCCCCTGTTTTGTCTACTCCAGACTCTGATAAACAAGATATGGAGCGCTTGGGGAGGTTCATTCTGGTAGCACCGTTCTGGGAGATTGCACAATGGTTTGTGGACTTGATGAACCTCACAAACCCGACGGACCCCCCCCCCCCCCCCCCCGCGACCCTAGGTCCCTCCATCTTCACGGGTAGAGACCCTGAGAATGGAACTGTGTAAGGGAGGATTTTCAGATGAGGTGGCTGCGTGTATCTTAGCTTGCCACTGCAGTTCAATAATTAAAGTTTACGAAGTGAAGTGGTGGAACTGGAACTGGTGGAACCCCATCCGTCCGTGCGAGTTTTTGAAGGCCTCTTTTGACAGGGCTTGTTCCTGATAGGTATAAAGGATTATACGGCAGCTATTTCTCTGTTCTGGTAGTCGTCCACCTAATTACAAGGCTGGTGCAGTCATTTTGTGTCCAATGCCCAACCACTCGGCACCTTCCCCGTGCGTGGGACCTCCTTGTGGTCCTTCACTTTCTTTTGGGGATTCCTTTCACACCTCCACTTGACACCTCCACTTTCTTTCGGGGCTTCCTTTCAAAGCGAGTGGTAACTGAACCATGGAGGCTATTATTTGAGAAGATTGATAGGGAGAGTGGCGGCCCTATTCCCCACCCCGTGGGTGCACAGTTTATAGTGAGGTGGATTTGCCAAGTGAAGCATATAGTGTTTTGTCGGACTCGTCAACCCGCCTCCCCAATAAGAGCATACGAGCTGCGGGTGATGACAGCGTCATGGGCATTCACTGGCAGCGTGTAAATGGAAGCCGAACAACTTTCATTGCCCATTACCTTAGGGGTGTCGAGACGCAGCAAGAATTGTCATTTGTGCTGGCGCGTAGCAAGACTCCGAGTCGTTGAGATCTGTGGTATGTCTCCAAGTCGGGAGTGATGATGGGATAGGTGAGTTTACGGTAAAGGTCAAGGTCTTGCAAGGTACGAGGTAGTCAGCAAAAAACATAGGTCAACATTTTACAATAGCAGTAAAAATGGGGTTTTACCCCTAAAAACTTCAAAATACCAGTATTACATGGTTGATTTTGGTTTCTGTTGCCTACTGAAAATAAACATTACCTATTTTAAAGAATTCTCCTTCTCATAATGCTGTTTATTCTAGAGAAATTAATTCGAAGATATCCTTCCGCATCGTTACCCACTAGTATATAAATCAAAACGGAGTGCTTCCCTCATCTTTTCGATCCGCTATTGTGCCCAGATGGCGACAAGAGGGGAGGAGGGTGGGATTAAGGTAATGTAAATTTTCAATAGGCAATAGAAACCAAAATCAACCACAGGACAAAAAGTATGCAAAGGGATTAGAGTACACGTCGGGTCGCTACAAAGGGCCCGATCCAGTATAGACATTCCGCATGATGGGACATATCTCGAAGGTAGTGGGAGGTGGAGACTGTCGGGTGGCGCCATGAGGCAGCCTCCATGATCTCGGTAAGCGGGATGTTGCTGTAATGCGCCCAAGAGGTACAGATCATTTGTAGTTCATGAGCGGTGACACGAATGCCTTCTTCTGTACAGTTACTGTTAAGAGCATCATAGGCCCGAACTATGGCAGTGTTAAGCCACGTAGCAATCATCCGTGTCGAAGTAATGCCTGTTTTGTTGGTAAAAGGTAGAAACAACTGGGTCCGGCCACGGCGGACAGGTTTGGAAGCCTTGAGGTAAAAGCAAATAGCTCATACAGGACATAATGCCCATTCTTGATCCTCTCCAAAGATGTTAGAAAGAGCCAGGATAATAAATGGTTGTGTTCTATCTTCAGGTTTTGACTCGGAAAGTTGTTCTCGGAGTAAAAGTTACACCGGTGTAATTATCTCGAAAAAAGCAGTCTGCAGTAGTGGCGGAAAGTGCTTGTAGCTCACCACATCGAAGGCAGGCCGCAAGGGCTACTAGAAAAACAGTTGGCTTATGGGAAGAATAGGTGTCTCCTCACCGATCAATTTCATGTTGCGCTAGAATTACGTAAAATGATCAGCTGAACAACATTTTCCCATACCATTTTTGGGGCAAAGGTTTCGTTTGGCCTACAGAAATTAATCAAAACCAGACTCTTTTCGTTCTAGCCACACCGCGTTAGTTTGTGTCTCAGATAGTATTTTTTCGTAAACAGTTCAGATAGGTGGGTTGTTGTCAGTTGTGTGTGGTTTTGTTGTTATTGTCGGTTAGGTTAGGTTATAGGTACCGGCTTTTGTTTGGCGTTTCACTTGTAAGGAACTGGTTGGGGTTTGTTGTTTCATAGTGGGGCAGTTAATTCATGCTTCCCTGCGTGGCGTCGGCTAGCGTGCCGGCAACATGGATGATGTCACGCCAAACTCCCGAAGTGCTAACTTTGACCCTTCACCAGGCCCAAACGGTGCCTTTGCCCCAAAAATGGAAGAGGAAAACGTTATTCAGCATGTAATTCTTAGTTCATTAAAAAAAAAAAAAAATTAAAATCGGACGAGAGACACTTATTTTTCCCATGTTCCAAACAGTTTTCCGTGTTAAATGACTTAGTTGACATGAAGACATGGGTTCATAAGGTGGAGAATGCTGAGCTGTAAGGACGAAGGATAGATCCCAATTGGGGAATGGTCTATTAGTGCGAGGTCTGTCAAGTCGAAAGGAGTGGATCAAAGAAGCAATCCGAAAGTCGTCAAGGAGATGATTGCTGCCGGCAGCCCTTAAAACAACATTTAGGGCGGAACGATAAGACTAGGATCTTCGATCCTCGTAGACCACTGTCGAAGAGAGAAGTCAGGAGGCGGAGGAGTTCTGAGAGATGGGGATTGACCGAATCAACCTGTTCTTTGATACACCAATGAAACCATTGTTGCCAGTGGCTGTCGTAGATTTTGGTGGTAGAGATACGGACGGTCTGAGAGGCAATACGACGGGCCTCGTCTTCAAATTTTCCTATCGCTCTGAGGAGTTGGATGATAATAGCCACCCGTGTAGCCGGAGAGCTGGTGGGTTCGGGTGTAAAACCTTCGTTTTGCCTTGGGAGAGGAGATCGGGAGACGGCGAGGCGCATCGATGAGAAGATCAAGGAGGATCGGGAACCAGGCTGCTGCTGGCCAATCCGGGGATATCAGCAGAAATTTGCCCCAGGGTTTGGCAATTTTGCGGAGAACGAGGGGCAGAAGCCGAGGAGGAGGGAAGACATATGCGAAGAAGTGATTCTAATCTACAGTGAGAGCGTCCACAGCCCAGGCTCGTGGATCTGGGAGGGGACTGATGAACTGGGGAAGTCTGGCATTGAACCTCGTGGCAAAGAAGTCTAGCATTGGTTGTCCCCATAGAGGAATAGGTCGGTGCAGATTGAAGAATGCAGTGTCCATTCGCTGGTTAGCGGAGCATGTCTGGATAGGGAATCTGCTATCACATTCTGGTTGCTTGGAATGTGAAGTGGTAGTAGGCAAATTCGGAGGTGGTTGCATAGTTGAAAAATTTCCGAAGTGAGACGGTGAAGGGATAGGGATCGTGTCCCTCCCCCTTTCCTGAGGTAGGCGACAGCAGTTATGTTGTTGACATGCACTTGAACAGTTTGTCTGGTGAGATCGTGTTGAAAGTGCCGTATTCCGAGGAGGACTGCTCGTAATTCCAAAATATTGATGTGATCTAGAGTCTTGTGGTTTCAAATGCCAGAAGCAGTCATCATGCCGACATTAGGGATGCGTCTGTGAAAAGGTGGATCTGAGGAAGCGGTTCGTGGAGTGGGACCGAAGCCGTGAGATTGAGTATGTCCATCCACCAGTTCATTGTTGCGAAGGGAAAGGACTGCTTGAGCGGTCGGGCAGGTAGTTGAAGAGATTGTCGGGGATCGCCCCACTCCGCCAGCCGGTAATGGTGAAAAGGCCTTGCCATCCATCTGCTGTAAGGGACGAGATCCGCAAAGGAATCGATGATCCCAATGACGGAAGCGAGATCCCGAAAGGTGTGGAGTGGTTGTTGGATGTAAGACCGAGAAGTGGATAGATGATTTTTGATCCTTTCTGGGGATGGTTGAGTGAGATTGAAGAATACTCCGAGGAACGTGAAGGACCGGGCGGGTTGTAGTCGTGATTTGGGTAGGTTGATGCCCAAGCCTAGTTGGTGCAAAAGAGACACGACGACGGACAGGTTGTTGGTTAGTACTGAAGGATCGTGATGGGGTAGGAGGCAGTTGTCGAAGCAGGCATGAATGCGGATCCCCTGTTGATGGAGGTAGGCTAACACAGGTCATATAACCAAGGTAAAAATGCTAGGAGCGGCATTGAGGCCGAACGGCAGGTACAAGATTTCGTAAACCACACCGTCGTGAATAAAACGAAAGAGGTGCCGGATAGAGGCATGAAAGGGAATGTGTAGATAAGCATCCGCTAAGTCTAAAGAAATTGTCCAGTCCTGAGGCAGTAACGACTCCTGAATGGAAGAAGTTGTTTCCATCTGGAAGTGAGGATTGCGAATGTACCGATTTATAGGTCGGAGATTGATAATGAGGTGTTGGCCGCCCGTTTTCTTATTGCAAAGAAATATGCTGCTGTAGAATCCTGGCTTGAGTGGTTGAGAAACAATGTGGATCGCAGCTTTCTGGAGAAGAGCGGAGATCTCGGTGTGGAGCAGTGCTGAAGGCGGAGTTTCTATTTCCCAAGGTGGACTTCGCAAGGGGGGACAAGAAAGAAACTTTGGGTGGAATCCATCTTGAATGATAGAAAGGATAACAGGATCGGAGGTAATCTGTTGCCAGGTTTTGGCATAAAAGCGAACACGTCCCCCCCCCCCCCCCCCCACAACTTGTGGGAGTGGAAAGATGTCAATAACGGGATCGACCTTTGGATGGCAGGCGGGAAGAGGATTGTGGATGTTTCCTGTCTGGAGTGGAGGATCCACCCTGGGATCGGGATGGAAAGGGCGATGAGGATCGAGGGAAGCCAGCTGATCATTAGGTTGTCTAGCTGAATCCCAGTCTTCCTTGGGGGGATCGGGACTAGGAGGAGGATCGTTGGCGTCGAAACTGGCGATTTTTTTAGGGGCGAGGCTTGCGGGAAATGTCTAAGTGTGGTGCAACCTTAAGGATTAGTTCCCGGAGTAGAGATTCCAATTTGTGGATCGGTTGATTTCGCAGAATATGGCGGATGGAATCGTGTAGGTTTGCGGTGGTGTTAAGGGCTATCTCTCGTAAGAGAAGCGTAGAGTGAACAAAGCTCTGGTGAACCAATTCATGGCGTGGTAGGTGGCGAAACTCTTCCAGAACACCTGGTTGATTAGAAAGGCTAGTTGGCGTGTGTCGTCCGGGGAAGGATCAGCGTAAAGGCGTTCACATAAAGCGAAGGCTGAGCCGAGTAGTCAATCGTTGTCACGAAGCACGAAAGTAGGCACAGCGGCTCGGCGTGGTAGAAACAGTGCGGAGCCGAAGTCTTCACATCCGCTGTTAAGAATTCAGACTTGGGATATGTTTCAAAGTTTCATGGATTGGCTGTGCCTTAGCCGATTGGCCAAAAGAAGTAATTTTCCCATCCTCGACAAGGGGGGGGGGGGAGGCTCCTTATCTAGTTCTAATGGTGAGCCGTTGCCGAGAAGAACACCTCCTGTTTGAAGGAGCGTCGTGAGAAGTGTGGTGGATTGTCCGAGTAATGGTGGTTGATGAGGGAGTTGGTCTTGGAGACCAAATCCAAAGCCCGTTGCAAGGCCACGGTTCTTGCTAGCAGTATCCGCCTCTGGGCTTGGTTTATACAAGAAACAGCCAGAAATAATTCCTTCAACTGTTTTTAAGTAATTCTGGCAGTGGAATATCTAAGGGATCGGGATCACCATGAAAGGGAGGTTCGGGATGACCGGACGAGGGTGGATCACGAGACTAGTAGGAATCATTATCGTCCTCATCATGTAGTGGAGGTTCGTGGACCGGGATCAGGACACAAGTAGTAGAAGCACTAGTTAGTGGAGGAGGACCGGCTTCTTCGAACAGCCGGTGTTGTCGCTTTGGCATGGAGGCTAACCAGGCTAAATAGTCAAATGCAGGAGTAGTGGGTTGTTTCCTTTTAAAGGTACGGAGAGCAGAGTCCATTAGTGTATGGACTTGCAAGCCGGAAAGTGGACTGCTTGTCTGCATGGTAGCGGACCGAACGCTGGCGGAGGGCTGAGAGGAGCAAGAAGACAGATCAAGAGGAGTGCAGAAGAGGAGGTCAAGAGGAGTGCTGGAGTGTAGAAGAGGAGGCCAATTTGGCTGCTGCCTCCCGTGCTTTGATTTGGAGTTTTAAACGGGCGTAATGTTTTTTAGTGCAAGAGAGCTCCTCGCTCAGGATCGGAGATCACTAGTCGGTGCTGGCTGGCTACATGAGATCAGAGATGTTGTAGACCTATTGCATAGTGGAAGTGGAAGTGATTGTTCGGACAGAAAGGGATTCGGTAAAGAAACCGAAGGTTCCAATGAATCTTGATCCGTAGTTAGTTCAAGAATTTCCATGTTCGCCAAAGCGGAGGTTCGAGGGGAACCGGGGATGCGGATCGGGCAGAGTCCTTAAGAGCGCCCTTGGTTCGTGACATGGTGAAGCGGACCGTAGATCGAGGATCGAAGTGGTAGCGATATAAACAGCAGGTGTCATAGAGAAGAAAAGATGAGCCAAGCGCTCCGCTTCGACTTCTATACTAGGAGGCTGCACACTAACCTGCGCAGTGGGTAGCGACGCGAAAAGGATATCTTCAAATTATTTTCTATAGAATAAACAGCATTATGAGAAGGACAATGCTTTAAAATAGGTAATGTAGATTTTCACGGCAACTAGAAATACTTTTTACTTAACTGTATGAATCCTCCCACGTCGAACATGCTGCAACTGGTAGCATTTTGAGACAAACTGTGAGAGAAACGGCGGAGGGGTTATGCGACCTAAGTGTAAGGTTAAGTTTTGGGACAAATGCATTTCTCAAACGGAAAGTAAAAAATGTAGGCAAGTATTTTGCAATAAGTAAACACCCTTTTTTTTGGCACAGTTCGTCTGTGTCTTGTAATTGAATCTGAACACCTAAAAAATATCCAACACCGTAGCATCTGCCGCTGGTCGTTAATGGTATGCCGACATATTAAGAATTCCATTAAAAATCCGTATTGGGTTTTACTTTGAAAGTTCGCATGAAAATTATTAATCACTTCCATTACTACAACGCTTAATTTCGAAGTTCAGATACTTAGCAGTATCTTGCATATTTCCGACAGACTTGACTATGTTTTGCGTTAAGTCAAGTTGAAAGAAGTGATGTGTATCGTTTTTCCTTTCGTTTACTTCGTTGTTTGGATGGTTTAAATCAGGCAGTTTTAATTAAACATGGTACGCTATTTACCAAAATTGTCCCTTGATTGTCACAAATCAAGGTGCGAATTTTCGGTGGTCTTTTATCTTTTAGATAGATCTCCCATCTTCCTCAGGCACTTCGAGCGTTGAAAGCCTTTTGACTTGAAGAAACGGGAAGTTGTTTTGAATTTCCCGCACGTGTTTGTGCTTCCGGTTTGGGAGGAGGGATAAGATGCGGCGAGCAGTGGCTCCATCCGTGGAGCTTGGGAAGAGATAGGAGGGAGGAGCGCTTTCCACTTGCAATTCAATCGTTGTGTCAATTCTGGTGTAATAATTCGATTGACATCGCAATGTGAGGCTTCTTGGTTGTTCATGAGAGATTTTTTGGCATTCTGGAAGTGATGGATGGAGATGCTTTCCGAAGCTTGAAGATGTGGCTCAGACTGTGTGTCAGATTTCAGAAGCATTGTGGTGCTCTTCCAAGCAATTTCGTGATTTTTGGAGATGTGGTGAGCAGCAACTGCACATCGTTTGGTTTTCCGTTTCTCCACAGCCTTCATGTGTTCTCGAACTCGGGTGCTAATTCGACGTTTGGTTTTGCTCACATAGATGGCGTTGCAGTTCGAGCACAGGATAGCATATATATACCGCTGCCTTGTTCTGCGGGAGGCTGCAGAGAACCTCGGGGTCATCTGAGGGGGAGGAGGGGCAGTTGTGGTGTCCGTTGTTAGGTGTAGTTCCTGGCAAGTCGGTGGGATCACAGGACCGACGTTCTTGCTCTGGGACCTAGTGTTGTATCGGTGGTTGACCCGCGTAGCTCCAGAGAAAGTTCCCTTGGTCATGGCAGAGGTTCCTCGAGGAGAAGGGGTAGCAGCAGGAGGGTGCGGTGGCCCAGTCTCTGGAGGTGGTGGAGGCGTTGGCGAAGGAGCTGGGGTCTGGGTTTGCTTCTTCTTTGGTTGCAGCAGTGATATCAGATTCGGGGGGTTGCGAAAAAACACCGAATACCACCACGGGAGAGGATTCGCTTCACACGGTCTCCCTTGCTGGGGCAATAGGACACAACTTGGAAAGGCGCTGGGGACTGCATGACTGGAGACTGGTTTTCCCGCCATTTCCTATCCTTAGCGATGGCCTTATTAATCAGGCGGGCAGGAAAACCTAGATTGAGAAATTTCTCCTTGGCTTGGAGGAAGTGCTTGGTTGCATCTGCGTTGGACGTCGTTCTATACTTGATCCGTACCATCTCGTTATCGAGCACAGCTAGGAGTTGTGACTTAGGATGCCCGGAGTGGAATGGAATCATCCTAGTGCTCTGGGTAGGCTTGGTGTACGGTTCCCGCACAACGGAGTTGCCTCGTCGACGGACTAGAACGTCTAGAAAAGGAAGGCATCCGCGTTGCTCAACCTCCGACGTAAACTCAAGACAGCTGCTCCAGTTGTACAAGGTATGCTTGTCAGGTTCAAGACGGTCTTCGGGAAGCACAGTGAAGGTATCATCAATATATCTAGTCCACACTCGAAGTTCGGGATGAGAGGACAAAACGTGGGCATCTAGAAACTGAAGCACTATTTCCGCCAGGCACGGTGAACTCGAGTACCCCATGGGGGTGCCTCGGGTCTGTTGGAATAACTCTTCGCGGAAACTCACAAAGATGTTTGACAGGAGGGTCTTGAGAATGCGTCTGTCCAGCTCAAATTCTGTCATCAATATCGAGTTTACAGCGGATTGGTCGAACATCTCCAGAATGAGCTTGTGAGTAAGACTTGGGAACAACGCACGGACATCAAAGGATGTGAGAAGGTCTCCAGGTTGGAGACGAAGCTGGCTGAGGATCTTCGTGAATTGGAGGGTATTGGAAAGACGACACAGGTGAAATCACAGGTGTGTCAGGTGAAATCTGACACACAGTCTGAGCCACATCTTCAAGCTTCGGAAAGCATCTCCATCCATTACTTCCAGAATGCCAAAAAATCTCTCATGAACAACCAAGAAGCCTCACATTGCGATGTCAATCGGATTATTACACCAGAATTGACACAACGATTGAATTGCAAATGGAAAGCGCTCCTCCCTCCTATCTCTTCCCAAGATCTACAGATGGAGCCACTGCTCGCCGCATCTTATCCCTCCTCCCAAACCGGAAGCACAAACACGTGCGGGAAATTCAAAACAACTTCCCGTTTCTTCAAGTCAAAAGGCGTTCAACGCTCGAAGTGCCTGAGGAAGGTGGGAGATCTATCTAAAAGATAAAAGATCACCGAAAATTCGCTCCTTGATTTGTGACAATCAAGGGACAATTTTTGTAAATAGCGTACCATGTTTAATTAATTTCTGTTACCAAGTAAAACAATGAGCCTTTCGGCCTATCGTGTCAGGCAGTTTTTGTAGCCTCCTGTATTCACTGGGCCAATCTTAAAGCCACGTGAAGAGTGAGGATTGAGTGTTGCACCCCACTCAATTAACACTCAAGCTCCCTCAGATTCAGCGATACAGTTTCTTTTCAGAAGGGACTTTCATGAGCGACTAACACACTTATGGAGAGATCAGCCCGATGAATAAAGGATCCTACGAAAAACGCCAGACAAACATACAAACAACGATGTAAACAGAAGGAAAAACGATACATAAAAGTGCTAGAGGAAACAAAAAAATTATATTTTAACAATACAGGCACAAATCTGTCGAAAATTTGCAAGGTACTGCTAAGTATCTGAACTTTGAAGGTAAGAATTCCAAATTCCATGTTCCATTTATCAGAAAAGGCTGAAAGTTTCAACAGCACCCAGACAACTGTAGCCCTAAGGCATACCTAGTTTTATCATGATAAAGTTTTCTTTAAGATATTTAACAATGCAACAACGAAGCAACAATTTATCCACCACGAGAAAATACTTGCCATACTAAAGGCGATGCGATTACTTTTCTGTACATAAATTTGATTATCTGAAAAACCCACAGTCCCCACTGCCTTGTAAATTTTGGAGAGCACCAACTGTCAAGAGTTTATAAATATACGTTTACAGCCTTGGCTTGAGTCATGCTACATCTTAGTTTTATGGATAAAGCCAAAATTAGCTACTACACTATTTAATGTAGTACCTGTGCAGCGTATAAATATTTGTAGCAATGTTCAGAACACTTGAAAGATAACGCAGCATTTATCTCTTTAAACTGCCCTTCCAATAAAGGCGCCAAATCTCCATACTGATAAGAAGGCACTTGAGACAGATGACTTGAAACACTTGAAATGGACGCAGCAATAAAGGTAAGAAGCGACATATTAATAAGACTTTTAAAGAAAAATACTGGGTGGATCGAAATTGAGGGTAGGGAAATAAATCCAAGACAAGTGACCAAAAAAGATAAAATTTAGTGAATTAATTTATAAAAGCCAAGTTTTATAAATAGAAACCGCTTGCTGCTTAAGTGACTTGGACCTGAATGGATTTAAAGGGAAAAAAACAATTGTAATTGTTGTAGAATACATACTTGTCAATTGGCATTAATTAGACAATATAATAGTTGACAATTGTTATTAGCAAAGCTTGGATAGAGGGACTCAAGTTAATATTGGGAATTTGTTTTTCTGCACACGAAGCTATGTTGACAGACCACTAGATAGTGCTACACACAATCATACCAATGGTTGCACGGGAACTTTTTTTTCTGGACTTAGTGTTATTAACTAGTTAGTCAGCAATCCTTAGATCAATTAAATCAATACACAAAAGGCACTACATTATACCAAGAATGAAACAAAATGGCACTGAAAATAGCTAAGATTTGGCAAACCTTTATCATGGACTTGTATTTCATTGAGATGATATGAACTGGATTCAAATCCAAACCCTCCTAATCACTGTACAGATCTCGCAGCCATCTTAGGCCTTATCTTGGAGAAATATCTCGAACAACAAGGTTGTGCGTGCAATGACCAGGAGGTCGTTGGTTTGAAAACCAATTACATCGTCTCAATGAACTAATAAGTCTGTAATATGTATATCATATAATTTGTTTGTTTGTTTGTCGTTTACTGCAGCAATCTTTAGTTGCCAAAGGATCCTTAGGAATGCTCTCATCCACAAAGTATTCTCTACTGACGAGCCCAGAAAAGGGCGAAACAGTCTGTCTAGAGATGTCTATGGGTGAGAGCAGCTTGATTTTAAGTAATCAACTGCCAGTCATAGGCCTAAATGTGGGTGTCTTAACATTCAGTAGGATGGAGCAGTAGTTTCTGCATTTTAGCCTGCTGAGCTTGCTAAGTCAGGTCCACATATTTTTAAATTCTACAATTTATTCCAATCTATAGGCCAAACATGCAAAATGTTCTTTTTCTTAGGTAATGGCATGATCAGAAACTTAAGAGAACCTGGTAGCTCTATGACTGGTCTACAGTGCCTACCCTTGCTATTAGGAGTAGCAATGAAGGTGGTAAACGAAAGGGGCACCATGAATGTGTGACATTCGGTTTTGCATGGTGACATTACATAGCTGGCTGTTTGCACTACTTTCTTTTTGTTTTGGCATATTTGAAAGGCCTACGCCAGAAAACCTACACTTGCAGTCGTGCTGTGGACCATTTGGTGGTCTGAATAGGAAATAAATAAAAAATATATATAGCAATAAAATCAGATAAATCTTTTAATTTGCTGCCTTTATTTTTTGAGATAAATTTTCTTACAATAAAGTAATATAAGCAGTTGAAAATAAAGAAAAATCACTCACAGCGTATTAACATTAAAGTGCCCCATTCCCTGGCCATCTTATAGCGATATACTACTCACTTCGTTACAGGAGGCGCATATTCCTACGGAAAGCAACACTCGGCAAGTGTCATATCACAAGGACACAAGTTTGGAGGATGAATGGGAAGAAACTACGGTGGCTTGTTGGAACAAACACTAACTTTTCTTCATATACAAAACTCGCAGCTTAAAATTGCCAGCAATGCAACAATAAAGAAAGCGAAGGAAAGTGAATTTCGTGAACGTACATTGTGTCAGCTAACAATTGCCTCCATTGTTACGTCAGTTTATGAAGGCGCAATGTTTATTTGCCGGCATCTTTGAACTCCACTGTGGGCTACGATTACCAGTGCCATATTGTCTGTGCTTCTGCAGTCCTTGTCAAGTGGTGAGCGCTATTTGTGCTAGTAACCCTTCTGTAACGTTGCCCTATAATTGTGACGGACAGGTCTTGACACTTTTAAAGGGACGATGTTCGGATACTAACCAAGCTTTCAACCAATGCCAATCGTGATTTAAAGTTCGACAGAAAGGGGGGACAGAGCTTTTGTTCGCATTTGCCTTGTTCTCAAAGAACTCAGCTTCACGGAGCAGGGAGGTCCTGCGGACATAGCTCCAATGACGAGGTGGTTGCCTTCCTAGACCAGTGCCATAACACTTGCATATTCCCCCTTGGATTGCCTGTACCCCAGATCAGTCTCTCTGCAAAACCCCTAAGGCTACCTACCCTTGGAGATGAGAGAGTTCTCTTGGCCAAGGATCATGCGTATCATGCGTGAGCATGGTCAGAGCTTATCGCTTAAAATCACATTAAAGCAACATTATCAATCAAGCATCAACTTCAATCCATTTAGGCAAGACGTCTAAGTGGAGCCTATCGCGGCAATTTTGGCACCTAAACATGTCAGTTTTGAGAACCGAACCAGACTGGATAGAAATTTGGAAAATCAATTGGTTGAACACACTATGGTGGCGTGAGCCAAATGGTGCAGGTATTTAATAACGAACGTGTCAAATGCAAATTCGAGAAATTTTGTTACTGATCGAAAGCAGTCGGTACCTTTTGCCGAACTGTGTGTGTGTGGGAGTTTTTAAGTAGTATTCCATTGACAAGAGAATTTGGCATGGGATACAGAAAACATATTTATGCCTTCAAGCAGCCATATTTTAGAATGGATTTATAGCAAGGGAATGACCAAATGTAACTATAAAACCATGTAACTATACATGTACAGTCGATATTGAGAAAAATGCAATATGTATTTGGTTTGGAGGAGTATTTAGTAAGGAGAAGGAAACGGACGGCACCGAAAGTTGGGTGCCCTCGGATCAACCCTGTGGTGCTGGTTACCCTAAACGTACTTTTCGTAGCATTACGAGTTAAGGAAAATTGGGTAAACGATTGGGGCTTAAAAACTGGCCGTGTAAACATCATGGAACTCTGTGTCAGAATAGCTCTAGTCCCTGTGCACATTTCAAGCCGAACCACAAGTCCGTGCGACCTTTGTGAGCCGAGCTATCAGAAAAAAAACCTGCGACGCCACTTCGAAATAAGGACAGGTGCTAAAGAAGTTATAAGCAAAAGGAAGTTTTAAAATTGGTAATCAAATGAGTGGAATATTCCTGCATACCCACGACTGGTCCCAGCAATATAGTAAATTGTTTACGAAACGTAAAAAATTAATGCGTGAGGTTGTTCAGAATAAAATATAATTTGCTACTTCCGATATTTTTAACTATTAAACACTTTTGAAATTAGGGAGGGAGGTAAGGAAAGTGGTTACCTCTCATGGTACAAGTTGTATGCTTTTACATTCAATGACCTTTTAATTCCATTCTTTATTGATGGTTTCCTTTACTGATACTCTACCAAAAGTAGAAAATGCTGTATTACATGATAGTAACCAAATTTATCTTTAATTTCAAAACCAAACGCTCCACTCCAGATTGGCATGGAGGGTTTTTAAGTTCCATATGTACATAGGATGATAATGAGATTTGATTTTGCATCCTTTTGGCTTGGAGACTAAGCCCCTAACAATTCGGCTGCGCTCTGCTCGCTTCCCTAGGGTTCCCAGGGAACTGTCACAAAGCTTGCTTTTTGTCTCTGGACTTTATTATTTGGTCTTCTTGCATAGGTGTATGTCCTGGTGTGAGAGGGGTGAAGCAAATTTAAATTAAACGCTGCAAAAATATCCTCTCTTACATGGGAAACTTTTGATTAGAAATATATCGCAGTATCAAATCGCCTTTAAATTGCTAACTTTTCTTCTGGATTAATGAAAACATTCTCAGGAAATGCTTTCACAGTAGTGTGTCATAGGTTAGTTTACTTTAAGACCTTTATGGCAAAAATTTCTTGAAAAGTACCTACACAAGAATTTACCGGAACGCCCCGTTTAGTTTGGTAAAAAAAGGGAGTGGGCCATAACAAAGTTATAATTTGAATTTTACTTCTGTCCTGGGAGGGTGTTTAGGCCTAACTCCATCACGAAAAAAAATTCCATGTTGATGCAGTCATTCACATACGAACGTGATCTGGATTCGGCCTACCATTAACACAAATTTTGCTCAGGAATTTAGTTTATCAGTTTGCTAGTTTATTTAGTTTGCTGTATGTATGAAGCTTTTAGTTTTAACTTTGGTGCAGAAAAAAACACCATTCGATGGGATGAAACATTGATTTCTTAGAACGTTCGAAGTTATTAGTCAATGTCTAGCAGAAAAATTACAATCTGAAACCCGGGGGAGGAGGGGGGGGGGGAGCTGTAACTAGGTATTTTCACAATTTATGATCTGAAAGCCTTGGGGGGGGGGGGATCGTAGCTTTGCCAGGGCTGTTAATAGGCATTCCTCTTTTCTAGTTGGCTTCCCTACACAACGTCATATCCTTAAAATTTCCCAAATAGTATTATTTATTTAGGTTTATATTTCCAGATTCACAAAACTGACAAATTTCCCTTGTTGCTGGGGATTATAGCAATCATTTTGGGAGGAACAGCCATCAACATCCTTAACTGGCAGCACAAGCAACTGGATCGATTAGAAGTCAAAGTTGAGGAACAGCAATTGGCCATTTTAGAAATACAAGCTGAATTGGCACGATTCAAGAGTGAAAACAAGGTAAGGCTTTAGGATGTTTTGAATAAATATTAAAATAGAATAGTCCCTGTTCGGGCACCACTTATGCTGGTGGTCCGATTCCATTATAAGCTACGAAAAAATTATCCAACGTATATTTCAATGATCTTTTGGGTTTCAAACGAAATTATCAACGTTAAGGCTTATTGTTCTACAGACTTGTACTGACTGGCCAGTTCGCTTCATGGACAACACAAATTACAACATGCGTATGACTATATGTGGAAGCGCTTAACAGTTTTGGTAGGTGATAAGGGGCGAGGCTTAAGGAAGCTAACCAGATACTTCCCGTGCACCATGTAGTTGCAGTTGTAACGTGTGTTCAATGTAGAAGCCAAACTTGAAGTAGTTAAACCTTGTTTAATACGGAATAATCATGACAAGATTTGGGTTACATTATAACGTTCTTTCTCAACACAAGAATCAACGAGAATTGAACACCGTACTCTGAAGCCCTTGACTTTTATATGCTCCGGTCGGATCCAGAGCTCCACCGGAAACCCAATCAGCTCATGAGTTCACTAACCAATCCAGTTCTTGGTTGCAAAGTTTTTACGAATCGTGGCCAACAATACTTGGCCACATTCTCCTGCACGTCCGCTCATGGTTTTGGCGCAAAACCTAAAAGTCCTTGCTGTTAAACAATGATTTTGGCGCCAACAAAATTCAACCACCGTTTCAAGCACACAAGCAGGTATGAGGGTGAGCGAATGTCCGTTACACCCCATACTTCAAGTACTTTTTTAGGGAAAAAAGTCTGGAAAGCACAGTTCCAATGGGAAAATCAGGAAAGCACAAATCAAATTAGGATGTACACACATCAGTTGCAATACAGTGGCTTTGCTTTTTTTTTTTTTGGACCTCCCCCTTACACAAAATGTCAGCTTAAAGTATCAGCATTGGAATTTTTCTTCCCCGCTTTATGACAGATATCAAATTCATAATCCTGGAGTGCTAGCGACCAACAAAGTAGCCTACCTTTTTTTTGTACCTTGATTACTTGGTCTGATATTGACCCTCGGTCATAGGGGCAACGCATCCGTACCCCTGTTTCTTGTTCGTAAAGGGCGACCGAGCTCGTTGAGGTGGAGATGGAGGAGGCGATGTTGTAGCGCGATGGAATTGTAACCCAGTCGTCTTTTGGTTCTGTTGCGGACAGAGTTCCCACTGGTTGCTGCCGCCGAGAACCTTCAGCCGTGTATGGCTTCTTTGGCCTGGGTGCTGCCCCCCGGGGGGGGGGGGCCCTATCTTGGAAATGAGTCCCCTGAAAAGGGTGTCACCTTTGTGGATGGGCTGATTCCTGAGGACGTGCCAGGTCGAATCATGTAAATTGGGGGTGGTGTTGAGGGTAATGTCCCATTAACAGGAGCAAAGAATTGAAGAGAGCTCGTGTGAGCCGGTTCATACAATGGAATATCGCGAAGCAATCAATCCGAAATAATACCTGGCCGACTAGTGAGGCTAATTCCCTGGTCTCATCCGGTGAAGGGTTCATGGAGGGCCGTTCGCATAACGCGTTGGCTGCCGTATTGAGCATGTCGGCTTGGGAGGCTACCTCAAGACCGAGACAAAGGAGATGGTCGCTGTCGCGTAAGACGGAAGAGAGGAGCGCGGCTCGACGAGGTAGGTACAGGGAGGTACCGAAGTTCATATTAATATCCGCCGTGAGGAACTCCGACTGAGGGTACGTGTTGAGGGTACGTCACTGGTAGGGCGAAAGAAAAAGGATTCACGACCGGAACGGGGAGGTGGTGGGTCTTTATCCAGTTCCATCAGAATACCGTTGCCTCATATGAGTTTCCGCCTGTGCGGAGAAGAGTAGTGAGCAAAGTTGTTGATTGACTGAGGACCGTGTTTTGTCGGGGAAGCTGGTCGCGAAGACCAAAGACAAGTCCGGTCGACAGGCCATGATTCTTGCAAGTCGCCTGAGGTGAAGGTTTGTAAAGGAAGCAATCCGTAATAATATCCTCGACCGCTTTGAGCATGTCTGGTAGAGGAATCTCGGATGAGTCCGGATCGACTGGATGGACGAAATGATCATGGCGGGAAGAGGCATTCAAGGGGTCGGCTGGCTGGTGGAGTCGGCCGTTGAAGACCGAACCCGAGGCGTCCGAATCAGCAGAGGATTGCTGTTGCCTGAGCTGAGGTGACAGTGAGCATGGAGGCGGATCCCGTTGTTGGGAGGGACCGGGGCCGTCGGTATCGAAAGACGGATCTGATTCGACGACAACTGAAAAATCAAATAGGGGTGGGTCATCGGAGACGACGATCGCCGGGGAAGAATAGGAGCCATTCCTCAAAAGTAGGTCCCGAGGAGTGCCCGTGGCTCGAGGCATAAGGCGACTGAGGTAGCAGTTGTCCTGAAGAGCACAGACTCGCATCTTAACAGGTCGGAGGCTAGAGAAGGAAAGATGAAGAACCGACCTTCGTCTGAGTTTATATAATAGAGGCTGCGCATGCGCAGTGGGTAGCAACGCCCGGCACAGATCTTTAATCTCTAGATTGCACAGCATAAGGAGAGGAAGAATGCTAAATGTTAGGTAATGGATATTTTCATTGCACATAGAAAACGATTCCACCAAAGCCATTTGCCTTGTAAAATCTTGTGGGTGCTTCCTCAAAGACAGCTGACGATGAGAAGTGCAACTTCTTCCGAAAGCCCATCTGTCTTTAAGTAGTCTGATGATAATATCCAGGTGTGAAGTTTAAGGGCTGTTGGGTTTTTGTGGACCGCTTTTTCCTCCTTTCTGTGTCTGAATTTGAGGGACTCCTGAGGTAGTTTACGAGGAGGTCTAGAAGTTGTAGGAACCACAGTTCGGCCAGCCAGTCTGGAGTTATAAGAATGAAGATCCCTTTCGATCTGCTTATCTCTTCAATGACCTGTGACAGCATCGTGAACAGTGGAAACACACGAGTGACCATTCCCCAACCCGAGTTCGTAAATCTGATTTCATCCCTACCCAATTAAATTTTTGCTTTATTATCTACTAAGAGAAGAAAATTCCTGACATTCTAAACTTTAAAATCCTTGCTCCCATTGCACCGATGTACGCAATGCTTGCTGGATCCAAGCACTTCAAGTGCCATGCTTGTACAGATTGGTGGCCATCTTAACTGTCTTGCATGGTGCACGGTCAGTAGCAACCATAAGGAGAGGCAGGGTGGGTAATTGGGTAGTAATTTAGATATAAGAACAAATTCACCCTTTACGACTGGGAAATGGTAAATTTATCGCAGAATACCTCTGCAAATAATATTTTTGCATTTTGCATGGTGGTGGGCAGTTGCCATCATCGCCTCCTGGGTTAGTAGATTCCCTGCAGTTGGCTTGGATCTTCTGGTGAGTGGACTTGTCTTGCAGGTAGTGTTAAGTGAAGGTGGTCTCACACTTCCAGGAGGCAGCCAGAAGGATTTCTTCTAATGGGACTTGGTTTTAAGCCGCCAAGGATGCGGATAGGGCTTGAATCTGATGAGCAGTATTCTTGACATTGTCGATGGAGGTGGATTCATCGTTGTTCTCATAAGCGAATCCAATCACTGAGAAGCGATCATAGCAGGAGTAGCTTGTCCTGTGTAGGATCTGTAAGGGAAGAATAAGTGTGTTTGGTCCTTTCTCCACTTCGGATCGTTTGTTGCATCGAGGTAGTAACGCAACGTTCGAACAGGGCACTGCAGTCTTTCTGCTTCGTCCTCTGCCAGGAAAACTAACGATGGTAATGTGAAGGACTTCTGAAGTATCAAACTGCTTCATGATACCAGCGTTATGTTACCTAGCATGGGACGAAGAGGCGAGACTGCAGTGCCTTGGTAGGGCCCTGCATTACTACCTCGATGCAACAAAAGATCTGAAGTGGAGAAAGGGCCAAACACACTTTTTTCTCTCTTACAGATCCAGCACAGGACAAACTACTCCTGTTAGGATCGCTTCATGGATCCATGCAATGACTGGATTTTTGCTTATGAATACACCGATGAATCCACCCCCACAATATCAACGATGGGTCCACAATATCAAGACGCCTACGAGATTCAAGGCCTCTACACGTCCTGGGCGGCTTACAACCAAGTCCCATTAGAAGAAATCCTTCAGGTTGCCTTCTGGAAGTGTGAGGCCATCTTCACTTCACTCTACCTGCGAGACATGTCCACCCAAGTAGGTGCTTTGTCTTCCCTCGGACCACTCTCCGTACACCAGAAGATCCATGACACTAGCGTCATTCTGAGCGAAGATGGAGGCAACTTCTGAAGCATCAAAGTTGCCTGCTCGGAATGAGGCTCATAGCACAGGACAAGTTGCCTGCTGCGTCTTGGCTCGGAATGAGGCTCATAGCAAAAGCCTTATACCCAGCCGTAGTTTGGGCCAAAGCGCAGATAGGTTTCATCGCAGTTGAGTATGTGAAGCTCGCTGCAGCATTTTCCAGAAGCAAGGGCAAGAAGAAAGACTGTGTTTCAGGTAAGGAGTCCTAAGATGCGTGTCCCAGAGACTCGTAGGGTTCCTTCAGGAGGCTTGTCAGCACCAAAGGAAGATCCCACTGTTGAAACAGCTTTCATGTGAGAGGTCTTTCCACACCAAAGGCTTGATGGCGGACATAATTATTCATTCCACAAGAAAAAAGATGGTTTGAGGAACTCACTCAGTTGTGCTCGAGATAGGCACCAGGCCCAGGGGATTATTCTGGTTTCCACAATGCCAGCAAAGCCACTTGCATTCACAAATTTTACATGTATACCTTCGGAGATAGCCGACGATGTGGTTGGCAACATGCTCAGAAAGACTGTCCGCCTGGAGGAGTTGAGAGAACAGTAGCCAGACGTGAAGCCGTAGGACTGGTAGTGCGTGGTGGACAATCCTTCCTTTCTTCTGGGTAAGTCGATTCTCCTTCATGGGTAGCTTCCTTGGGTAGTCTACTAGAAGCTCTAATGGTAGAAAAATATAAGGAGGGAAGATGTAGACAAACATGTGGGTCCACGAGGCCATCATAGCATTCATCGCGCCTGCTTGAGGGCCCTGTAAGAGACTCATGTAATTCAGAAGCCGGCGATAGGAGCTTGTGGCGAAGATCTTTCTGCACACCCAGGTTCTCGGAGTCCACTCTGTTGCTGATATCTTGCCCTGTCTTCATAGCTGATCTGCTAGGACAATTACGTTTCCCTGGCGTGTGGAGTGATTCTGACGTTCATCAGGATGGCCAACAAGAAAAGCTGGTGGCTTACAGGTGGAGATTTGTAGCGGGTACCTCCTCCCTTGTTTAAGTAGGTAACAACAGTGGTGTTGTCATTGTGTACTTGAATCATCCTTCCTTTCATCTGGTCTTGGAAGTGACACGGGGCACGATAGATAAGACGCTCCAAGATGTTGATGTGAAGCTTGTGTTCCTATTGATTACATACTCCACTGCCGTCGAGGTTTTGGTGTGAGCACCCCATCCTGTAGTAGACGCAACCGTGACGAGAATCTCGGAGGGTTCGTCTTCCTTGATAGGGCCTCCAGAAGTAGTGTTCGTTGGGTCGCACCACTTAAGTCTTCTGTTATTGGAAAACGTGAGGACACCCAAATCCTGTCTTGATACGGGTTGGGTCCTAGAGTCCAGTCTGCCTTCTGGCACCAGTGCAGAGGTGAACTCTCCATCTAGAATATGTAACAAGTTCCCCACAGCATCCAGACACCAATGATTTTGCAGAGTGACCTCATCGAAAAATTCTGAAGCATTCTAAAGTCCATGAAGAATTCTGATGTCCTTGAAATCCATGTTTCACTTCTTGTTTGTCTCATCCCTGCTGTTAACTCTGCACACTTCACGCCTACTTTATTTATGTCCCAGTGTGTTTTATTATCTCATACTGTGCGTTATGCCCAATATTTTAAAATGTTTTTGCTGGTTGAGTAATTTGATGACTCTTTCTTTGACGGAGAGAGTTCTTTCTGGCGAGGGACAGATGGTTAAATTCTCCACATAGAGACAGCACCAAGGAAGATGAAGGATTTCATTCATTCCAGGCAAGTTGACTCCGCAGCCTAGCTTGAATAGGAGGTCCACCATGGTCGGAAGGTCGGACATGATCATCTTGAAGTCCTTGTTCCGGAGAAGTCAGTTGTCTAAATAGGCTCCTGATGCCTCCGAAATGAAGAATAACAAGAATCGGCTTGGTGGTCGAGGTAAATATCCTTGGAGCCGTTGTCAGTCTGAACAGAAGAGCTTTGAAGTGATACACTTTCCCGTTGAGAATGAACCGGAACAGATGAAAGGTGTCCGGACGGAGAAGGACATGTAGATATGCATCCTCCAGGTTGATGGACAGCACAAATTTTATGGGCTGGACTGAACTTCTGATGGTGTCCAGTCTTCATTTTGATGCCTGATTTGCTCAAACGAGTGTTCAGGATCTTCAAGTTGATGTAACGGCGGATGCTACGACGGGGTAGGTGCTTGTAACATCGCCGCTCGCCTGGTGTAACTAGCTCTTCTTACTATTACTTTTGGGTACTTTTTGTTTCAAATAAGCACAACAGCTACAGTCCCGGCGTAGGGAATGGAGCTACACATGTCCTAATATTGTAGGCTAACTGTAATAATAAGCGGTAACGCTGCCACCAAGGTGGGAAAATTAGGCTAGCTAAGCTAAGTTTAAGAGAATTGTCTTAGTTTCTTACTTCTAGCGAACGATAGACGAGTAAACCAACTGGGTTTTAAACTCCTGGTTTTATTTTTGAACAAACATGTTAAAAATCAAAGCGCACTTTACATTTACATTTGGCAAATTTACAACTGGATTAGTTTATAAATAACACGGGGAATTTACAATAAAATTCAACACTAGAACAAACACGATGTTCAGTTAAAACATTTTCAAATAGAAAAAGTGATTTTCTTAGGCACAAGGGGATTTCGCAAAAGAGCCCTCTAAATTACGAACAGCCTCGGCTGTCTAGTAATAGTAGACCTGTTTTACAGTTATTTTTCAACGTGTATACTGCAAAGCATTAAACCTCCCAGAGTTGCTGTTGATAAGTCAACTCCTTAAATTATAGAGCCGCGGCTACCTATAAAGTGGATCCGAGCGTTTAATCAATGGAAACCCCACGAAGATCAAACCGTCCTTTGTTTACATTAAACTGCGTTTAAAGAAACGATGAAATAAAGCTGGTTTTTAGTAAGGGACCGTGAACCCTTAAATTATGGCCGCCAACGTCCGAAATGCCGTTTGGCTTGACGCTCCATAAATTTACTTTCTAAAGCTACGAGGTTAAGTTAAGTTTAAACTATAAATTTTGAATGTAAGTCCAAAAATTAAACTTTTAAAGCTAAACTAAGTACATACGAACCACTACCTTTGCCCGGCATGGCAACAATCGGACCGCGGCATCTCCACTCCCGACCGGCGTAGCGACCTCTAGCTTTGAGAATCCTTGAGCTGTGCTAACGAGTGTCTCCGGGTTTGGGGTTATATACTCATTACCGGAAGTCGGCGCGGACGCCGAGGATAGCTTCGGAGGGGGGGTGCGGGGAAGAGAGTCGGACATCTGGAGGAGGAGAGACTGACCCAAATTGGCCGAGCTGTCACTACCGGAAGTTGGAGTGGCAGCGCGGACGACCGGGGTAGCTGAAGCGTTCTGACTGGCTGACGGAATTGAAGTAGTGTTTTGGTTGGCTGGATTCGAATTGACAAAGGGAATTACCGACTTGGAAACTTAGAGGCCTGGCTTTGAATGTGCAAGTGAGTTTTCAACTCATAACAACGTGATTTTTAGGCCTATTAAAATAAACTACGACGTTAGGCATCGCAACTATTGAAGGAGGGGGGGGGGAACGAAGTGTAATGCACAGAATAAACATTTGACTTTGGGAAACGGATTGCTATATACAAGGCATGTTTTTAACAAAGGAAAGCTAGTTTGTTTACGTTTTTAGAGGTTCGCTACGGTCGGAGTTTGGATGGAGATGCTATAAAAAATAAACATAAAATCATACACTGGGTCCATAGAAATAGACAAACATAAACATTGGAGCTCCGGTAGGGTTCATGGCAAGAAGTTAAATTTACCAAAATGCATTAAGTGCACAAATCAAAAGATTAAATATTCCAGCTAGTTTTTAAAGGGCTAAGTGCAGTTTAGGTTAGAATTTAAACTGGTTTGAACATCGGACATTTTTCATAAATAAACAAAGTCGTCACCTGTTAGAAATAAAAAATATCGTGTGTTGACAACATCTAAAACACACCTAAGCTGAAAGTTGTTTTGGCTTTATGCCTAAAGAAATATACATTATTTACATTTTAATGTGTAATCGCCATATAGACGATTGTTCTTCTGGTGTGGAAGAATGCTGCCCTCAGGTTTTTTCTTCGATGGTGTTGAGGTGTCCTCACCATGAGCGTCTGATACGAGACCGCGTTTACATTGAAGAGGAGTCGATTTCCTCCCTGGTAGCACGGCCGTAAACAACAATCCGTGGAAACGTTCTGAAAAATAAACAGTGCGATGATTTCCAAAGGTAAAGTCTCGGCTGTGTCAGAAGTCATGGAGGCATTGTCAGGATCCTCTTCCACAGTCGCAAAGAAGACTTAACTTCTCAAAATCCATAGGCTGGGTTGTATCCTCCTTGGATGGAGCGCTGATTCCTTCGAAGCTGCTCATTTAGCACTTGAGGTTCTATATGGCACAGGTTGTTGAGAAACTCGTAGGATTTGCTGGTGAACAGAGCAAAGCAGACAAAGGGGCTGGATCCAGCGAAAGGCAACGGTCTAGCAAAGGCAGTTAACAGTGTTGGCTTGGTGATGGGAATGATCCAAGCGTTGAGCACCGACGGAAACGGAGAGGGAATCCAATGGCGGTGGGTAGTTGGTGGACCGGTGCAAATCCAGCAGAAGCTAGGAGGAAACAAAGGGATGTCTCCTTGTGGAGTAGGGAGCGAAGGAATCTTCCTTGGTGAATTTTCGCGAAGGGACGGTTGATAGAGAGAGTACAGATGGAGAAACTAAGAACAGCCTATTGCTTAAAAATTCTTCTTCGACACGGTATGAGAGCGAAATTTCCACTTACGGTAGAATTCTCCACAGAGGCATCATCAAAGGCGGCGGGTGTAGACGCCAAAAAAGGTTTGATCGAATGGGAGAAGTAATGCGAAGGGGCTGAACGAAGGGAAGCTGGCGAAATTCGGAGGGGGCTGGTCCTCAGCCACAGGTAGAGCAGTGAAGCCAGAAAGCGAAGAGGCCAAATGAAGGGGAGACATCCAAAGGCTTGGTAGACAAATCTTGCTTATGGTGTTTACGCTTTTTGAAGGAGTGTTTAGAAGCATGTATGGATTTCTTCTTCTGTTTCTTTTGATTTCTTTTTACGTTTCTATATATCTTGTAAAATCCGACAAAACGGGACAATCGGAATCCTAGAAATCAAGCACTACAGATAGTGTAATTTCAGCCGATTCTATGAACTGAAAAAGTAGCCTTTAAAGTAGCCTTTAAACATTTTTAACCAATGAGGGTGAAAACGGAATTTTCGGGAATGGAAATAATGAGTGGGATCTTCTCCAGAACCGGCGACAAATGCAAGGCCGCAACGATCGACGATGGCGTAAGCGCACTCTCCACTCAATCGTTTTGCACCCTACAAAACTAGAATGAATTTAGAGTGGACTAAAAGCAAAGACCGAAGCATCGACAATGTGACGACAGGTTCTTGCTTCGAGGTTGTCGCAGCTGCAGGAGTTGGCCAAGGCGTACATTGGGGCATCTGCAGAGTATCATCCCACGACATTGGTTCGTAGTTAAGGTTGAAATCAAGACCCCTCAGAAAACATGTCCCGCTTAACAGCTTCTGAAATGAGCGGGGATGGTTTAATAGTGGCTTCGGACACCAGAGCAAGTTTCTTTTTGGTGTAGATGCACTTTTCATGGCTATTTTCTTAGTCGTCCTACCTTTCCTGGCTTTGTGGGGTAAAGCCGGGCGAGTCGGTAGTGGTGGCTCGGTGCGAAGCACGCTTTGCTTGGAAGTCTAGATTTGTCCCTTTTTGGCAAAATTATAGCCCAATGTTTGGATGAGTTCAAATAACATGTTTACAGGCATTTGAGTGTGGGCTGCATTTAGGACCAATTCGCAGTGTTGGAAAAGTGTGTAACGAACAGGCCTATCTGGTTACGCCAATCTCAAAACAGGTTATAAAAACACAGCAAAGCACTTGAAAGTCCACAGAACGCATAATCACATTTCATGGAAATGTACAAAACACAAAAACTGCAAAGCAGCATGGGAAATAATGCTGCTCTTTCCTGCATGAAGGCTCATTTCGACAAGAAGATTCTGGCCGGCGTGCAAGATACTGTCTGTAGGAAGATTCATGAAGAGATGAAAAGTCTCTCCCATCACTAAAATCATAATGTTGCGAAACTATCACCTGAGTAAAGACCTTTACCTTCATGCAGGTACCTCTTGGCGAGGACTTCTCGGAGAACTAGCACCAATCTTCCTTTGTACGGAAGAAATGGACGTGGGCAATTACAAATTGGAGACCTTGTAACACTGGATTTCGAAGGCTCCTAATGCGAAATGGAACTCAAAGGATGGATGCAGCCTTGCTGTGTCTGTCTGCAGGAGGTGGTGGTTGAGGGGGGGGGGGGGAGAGAAGGTAAACGTGGTGGTAGAAGTGAAGGTCATCTGTCTTCGTTTTCTTCCGACCAGGCAACACGGAAGCTTTCTGGAGATATTGTGTTTCCTTTTCCTTTTATAGTCCTGATCAGACCCTGACGAAGAGGCAGAATCTGGCGACAAATTCACAGCGGACGATTCCATAACATACGCTACTACAGAGCATAAAAACACAATGTGAATGTGTCGAACTCTCACTCACTTTTTCAAAACCAGCGCCACAACATAATACGAACTTACAAAATGTGAAATCAACTCTGTAGCTTAACTGGTCGTTTCCTTTTTAGGAAAACTATTTATTTATTTTATATCTTAAAACTAACAAAATATTTGAAAACCCAACTCTGGTGGAACTGGCAAATTGCATAAAAATAACTTCAGCAAAATCAATTTGAAGGACTAGCATACAATTTCACAAAATCCAAGGACGTATAAAAAAAGTAAGCAAACAAAATATGCCAAAAGTGGAAGGAAAGTATCCTTAAGTTCTAAACGAACACAATTCACATCATAGATATTTTTTCGTCATCGAGGTTATCATTTTGGTATCTAACCCTTGATTTCACCTCAAAAAAAAATCGAAACTCAATCGAAAACTCAATACCACTACTGCCAGTAGTCTTTAGTCAGGGCTTGCGTATTTGATAGGCCTATGACAACTAAAGCAAATACTTTCAGCACCAGTACGAATGATGCCGCTTATTTGTTAAAAAAAGTTTGCCACGTATTACCACACTGCGTAGATGGTAGAAAACAAAACGGTTTTCACATACACAAAAGAGAAAGAAGTACTGAATTGATTTTCCATTATTCGAGTCCATATTTTGTCCTGGAGCTGTTTATGAAAATAAGAGACAAGTTTAACAACATAGAACTTTTTATTTCCTCGCAATAACAGTTTTTTTTTTCAACAGAGGCCGCCATCAACGTCCAGCATTACTGACATGAACGACACTCATTACACAGCGAAGAATGACATACCATATGTAAAATGGCTTAAATCAAATAAAAAAGTTTGACTGTACGAATACCAGATGAGAGCGGCTTTGATCTTGTAATTTGTTAACATGTTTGTGCGATATATTATACAATTCTAAGGCTAGTTATTTGTAATTTATCGCTACTGGCCGAATGCATTTTGCAATAGCCTCAAAATATTTGTGCATAAGATGGCGTCTCCATCTTAGATGCACATACTCAGCAAGTTAGGACATGAACTTTGTACATGATCAACAAATGATTACCCACATGCTTTATGCGATTTTCAAAGTTATGATTGTTTGAATAAAAGTGTTTATTAGTAGCTAATGGATGACAAGTATTTTGCGTAGAATTTACATCGTTAAGATATTTGGTGGGGGCTGCATAAATTGATATATTCTTAAGTGAACCCCAAAATAAGAGGGTACATTGGTACAATGCAACAATTAATGTCCGGAAATCCCAAACGACACCCTGGTGTTTACAACACAGTACCTGTACCGTGAATGAGAAATGGGGCTGCTGTGCTAGCATATATGCAATGCGACAGCAGCACTCCAAGCGGGTGAAAAGCTCAACTCATGGGATTTTAAATGGATTTTAAATTGATTTCGAGCATAAATAAAGCAAATCGAAACAATTTAGCACATACTAAAGGTTAGTATTTTGAAGATAGGTAAGAAACATGAAATTCAAATATCAAATATAGTTATAGCCCTAAAACTAGATTATTTTTTTAAATTCCTGTTATTGAAATAATTTTGCTGTTATTTTTCGAAAAAAACATTACAAATGAAATAATTTCAGTGTGTAAAGACACTGAAACTAATAATGCTGTACCGAACAGATTTTGGCAGATTTGGTGCTGATCGGCAAACATCGGTTCGGCAAACAAAAGCCTACAAATTTCGATTTTTGCCAGGCCAAGACAATAAATTGTGTTTCAACTTTCACCACATGCTTCGTTACCTTTTGTTTTAATTTAGGCTAGGCCTACATGTTTTACATGCGTAATGTGTAGGCTAAGGTTAATAACAGACAAATATTTACTTTTATTTGGGTAAAAAATGTTATCTTACCAGGAACTGGGTAAAGATTTTTATTATTGCCAAACCGAAAATGTACATTAGCGTAAATCGTGGATTAAACGCCCATGGGCTTATGGAGTTAATTTGGCTAAAATAGGGGGGGGGGGGGGTGGGCTTCAAATCAAGCATTATCAATTTTCTAACCTTTCTGGAGATCTATTACAGAACATTCAAAGCTTTTCAACGATCTCTGAAAGAACAATTTTTACATCCTTTTAATTGCAGTGAAGAAGGGAGGAGGCTTAGGTGAGAGATGCCCAGGCCGTGTGCTGGTGCTAGGAGCTAAAGGAAGAGTCCACATTACTACAGGGAGGGAAAGGCGCCCGTAAACATAGCAAGCAGTACTATCTTTATTCACATCATATAACTTGTAGGTAGAAGTTATAAGAAGAACGACAGTTGTAGAAGAGACAACAAGAGTTGTAGAAGAACGACAATTTGAGGGGTGGGCTTTAACTCCAATATCTCTTGATTTTGACTTTACAGCATTTTAGGGGGTGGGCTTTAGCTTCAACTGGGCTTTTAATACATGATTTCTGGTACCTGTATTTCATTTTAGCACTCTCCTGGGTTCTCATTGCTTCTTCCAGAGACAGGAAGTTGGCTTCCCTGCCAGTCCCATAGTGATTCCTCTGCGCATGCGTGAATGCAGTCCTCCTATATAAGCGTTGGCGCAGCGCCTTTCTTCATCCCTTTTTCGATCCTCTCAATTGTCACCAAGATAACTCAAGAGGGGAGGAAGGGCGGCTGGGAGCTGAAAAACAGGCAATATATATTTTCGGTTTGGCAATAAAAACAATCTTTAACCAGTTCCTGGTAAGATAACGTTTTTAGTTGCCTCGAAATAGCCATTACCTGTTTTTGATTTTAGCACTCAACAGACCTCGACGCTTCCCTGGCTACGGACTGGCTACTCTGAAGCCAACTGGCTCAGCGAACCTGAAAGCAACTGGAAGAACCGTTTGTGAAGAAGTATTGGCGCAGGAATCGGCGGACGGATCGTCTGAACTTAGGTGGTTTGGAAAAGAAGATCGATCGTCATCCTTGTTTACCGGAAGCGGCACCTGAGGGAGGCGGATCGGTTCGGCAGGATTGTGGAGCCGATTGCTGCTTCACAGTATTGTAGGCGCGGGAAAGCAGATCAGGAGAGGAGGCGACTTGTAGAAAGGGTTGCAGGCGACTTGCAAACAGGTTCCAAGGAAAATGAAAACCATCTGCCAAGGGGGACTGGAATCCTTAGGGATACGTTGAAGTGACGAAGTCACAGTAACACGGTCGTTAGACTGAAGATGACAATAAAAACGATCTCAACCATTGTTCCGATGGAAAGACACGACGGACTTGGACCAAGGGGGAACCGAGATGGTGCAGCAAGCAGGAACGAGGTAGGCCCTAAGTTTTCATAACCTCAGGCGGCAACATGTCGATGCTGGCAGTTGGGTGGAACCGTAAGCCGTGAGTCAGGCCCGGAGAGACGGAGACGGACTGGTATGTGGAGGACATCGCCACTGGACTGGCAGCTAACGCATTAAGTGGAGAGAGTGGCCTCGGTAACCGAGAGCAGGGAAAAAGATGTCGTTCCACGGGAGCACTTTAGAAAATGCTGAAGAGACATCGAACTAGCGACGATCCAATGCCAACTTGTAAGGTCCCGGAGGAACAGACCGATCCGGACAGGCACTGCTGGGATCGGTTGTCGGAAGGAACCAGGGATCAGTTCCTCGAGCTGGTGAATCTTGAGAATCGCTGATTCCATAAGTGAATGGACTTCTTCCCGAGAAAGCTGTGCTGTCGACAAGGTAGATCGGGAGGGAACAAAGTGCCGCAAGGAACGGGATGACAAATCCAAAGGCCGTGGAAGCGGTGAAGCAGATTATGTCGATCGAAAGCTTGTGGGCCGTTCCTCGAAGCTTGAGATGAGTGTAAAGGTCGGTAGCACCCTGTAGATCCAAGGAGAGAAACCTGTCTTTCAATTCCCGCGGAGGCTGTCCGCATGGGATCAGTAAAGCGATGGTGGTGCCGCTAGGCAGAATCGCAGGAATAGTAGCGATAGAGAGGTGTACCGTCACAGGAAGCTGGATCGGACTCAGGGAGGAACCCAGAAGCACAATACAATCTTCCGGATCGAGGGATTCTAAGGCCGGAATGGGCGAAGCAGAAGCAGAGGGAGCAGTTCCCGAGGCGTGCCCTTAGCGCGAGGCATGGTGAATCGGGACACGGGACTTATGGTTAATAGTACAACCTTGTTGGATGTGAGCCAGAGAAGAAATATGAGATAGTTCCCGTTGCTCAGGCTTATATATGATGGAGGCTGCGCAGAAATGTGCGCAGAGGGTAGCGGGTCGGATTGAAAACCCTGATTGTCCCTGAAGAGGGCGCATCGTGTCACAGGTTTGGAATTGGTGTGGAAAGCAGGGCTGCTGGCAGAGTAGGACGAGGACGCCGGGAAGGACCTGGGTCGCAAAAGTAAGCAGAGGGAGCCGGAGGATCAGAGAATAAACTGTGAAATTTAGCATTGTCGAAATCATGAGTGAAGAAACTCGTTCCCAAAAAAAACGATGTGTTGCTGACAAGGCGGATCGGGAGGGAACAAAGCGCTGTGAGGAACGGGATGGTAAATCCAGAAGGCGCGGAAACAGTGAAGCAGTCTTCCATGTCTCAAGCCAGCAGACCTTAGCTGAAAATAAGAAGTTAGTGTAAAGGTTCGTAACTTTTCATGGTTCCAAGGAAAAGGGACTTGGATTCTGAGTCCTGCGGAGGCTGTCCGCATGGGATTGGTGAGGTGGCAGTGGTACCGCTAGGTGGAATCGCAGGAATCGTGGCGGCAGAGAAGTGTACCGGAATGGCAAGAGGCAGGAACTTAGGAACACGGAGATTCCCCGCATCGAGGGAGTCTAAGGCCGAGACAGGTGAAGCGGTTGTAGAGGCAATAATTGGCTCCTCGAGGCGCGTCCTTGGCCCAAGGCTTGGTGAATCAGGAATCAGGAATCGAGGTCTTCGGGAACAGCGCGCCCTGCTGTTGGATAGAAAGGATCGTTGTGCACGACTGGCACAGGAATAGCGGATACTAAGTGTCAGGAACCGTGGTGATCGCTGCTGTCAGTAACAGGGGTGTCGTTGGGGGAAGAGGCAGCAGCTAACTGGATTGACGATAGGAGTGGATGAGGGACCGAGGGGGTCGGACTGTACAAGGCCTAACCGGGAACTGCAAAGCCCAAATGGTCGTCTTGGGACGATCTGTTGAAGGGAGTAGAAGATGGCGATGGCCAACGCAAGGCATCCACAAACGGAATCGCAGCGACGAAGGAGGGCAGGAAGCACATCCTAATAGGAGGGCGACCCAGAGAGCTGCGCCAGCACATGAGAAGATGAGTTACGATTAACGACAAGCCTTGGAGAGTTGGATTCCTAGTTGTAGGTAACGAGAATGAGGCTCCGAACTGGAAAGGAGAAGGGATCGAGAATGTTGGATCGCTGAATTGTCCATAGGTCGTGTAGAACTGACCGACGGTTCGTGCTTGGTCCCATGGAGCGAATGGGGAGGATCAGCCAGAGGTGAGGTGTTGCGGAACGGAGATGCCGGGCCTTGAGTTGAAGGAAGTACGGGAACCGTACCCCTGGACCGGTGGGCCCAAGCGGAGCAGGAGAGAACTATGACGCTGGGCAGATTAATGGTTCTTCAGGCGTATCCATGATGTGTGGTTGGGTAGGATGCGGAACAGCAGGCGGATCGGCAGGTGGAAACGAAGGCTGGACCTGTTGGGGAGAGCAACTGTCGTCAGTTTATCTGCACAGGGTGGCAGCAGAAGGAAGCCAACTGGCCTGAGGAGACAGACAGAGAAGGTAGTCTGGGCAGACAGACCGGACTGGAGGAGTGTATCGGTCCGCGTAGGTGTAGCCAGGAATATAGTTGGTCGCAGGTTGCAGGAAACCGAGGGTGAGGATCGTTGTTAAGAGGATCATTGTTAAGTGGATCGTTGATGATGGATCGTTGTAAAATGGATCTCCTCAAATCTAATCTTTGCCAAGCGGAACTGAATTGTGTCCAGTTCAGCTGAGACAGTGTGGTGATAAGGACGGGTGAGGCCGAGGCGGATCACCGAAGGGAACCGTGTCAATGGATCAGTCCTGTAAGTAACGAACGACAGAGGGGCTAACCCAGCCAGGGGTACCCTAAAGCCTCTCCTGAGGAGCACAAGGACCAGGCCCGGATCGTGATGTTGCTGTTCCCTATGGGACCAGGAACGGCGGATGAAGTAGAGGATCGTTGCCAAGCGGTTCGTTGTCAAAGGATCGTCATCCGGAGGATCAATCCCAAGTGGATCGTCGCAGAACTGATCCATCTGCAGTCCAATCGCAAAAGTGTCATGAGCCGCCTCGGACAGGAACCAAGAGCACACCCCAAACATCAGAAGATGTGAAGGGGCCCAAGGAACGGAGCGAGGAACGGTGGATTGAGGGACGGCGGATCGAGCAGAGGATCGTTGCCAAGCGGATCGCTGCCAAGGGATCGTCATCCGGTGGATCGATCCCAAGCGGATCGTTGCAGAACCGATCCAACTGTAGTCCAATCGGTAAGATGTCATGAGCCGCCTCGCATGTACGAGCCGCCCCGGATCGAGGCCAAGAGCACACCCCAAACATCAGATGATGTGAAGGGGCCCAGGGGCGGAGCGAGGAGGGCGGATCAGGCAGAGGATCATTGCTAAGTGGATCGTTGGCAAGCAGAACCGATTCGTCTGCAGTCCAATTGAAGCGATGTCATTAGCCGCTTCGGACAGGGGATCAGCGGAGCAACGAAGAGCAGTGGAAGAGCAACCGCATCGTGTGAGCAGCAGAGAAAAAGAGATGAAATAAAGGTGCTGCCCCAGCGCTTATATAGGAGTACTGCGTTCACGCATGCGCAGAGGAATCACTACAGGACTGCCAGGGAAGCCAACATTCTTTCTCTGGAATAAGTAATGAGAACCCAGGTAAGTGTTAAATGAAAAACAGGTAATGGATATTTCGAGGAAACTAAAAAAAATGTATTCCAATGTTTATATTAGCCTACAAATTTGTTAGCCACAAGTTTGTGAAGGCCAGAAAAAAAATTGTTAAAAATAGGTAGCGATCAGTTCGGTTAAATTGGATCGGTACACCAATCAATTTGTGGCTGATCGCATCGGAATCTGTTCGGCAGAAAAAATGCTGATAGGTACAGCCTTATTAAGCAATTTAAAATTGAAAATCATGTATTTTTGACCCGGCTACAATTACAGTAGAGTCCGGCTACAACAGACAACGGGCTACTACAAAATTTAGAAATGAAATTTTTGGCATCACGTACATGTAGAACATACGTGTGAAACGTGACGAACATGCTCCTTTATAGAATTTTTTCAAAATCAAACCATTTTGACCCGGCTACAATATTGAGGACCGGGCCACAAATAAGAAGATTTACGGCGTTTGAAATCTGCACACACCCAGTCATTTAGTATCTCAGCAGTTACATTTGAAGCATATGCACAGCCACTCAGACTGTCACGTACCACAGCAGTCCCATCCAAAGCATATGCATACGCACAGCCAGCCAGTCACGTACTACAGCAGTCACACTTGAAACATGTGTACAGACAGAGCCAGCCACACGGCTACATCTTGGCAGTCACATTTGAAACAGTGCACAGCCAGCCAGTCACTTACCACAGCAGTCACATTTGAAACGTGTACAGATAGAGCCAGCTAGTCACATGTTGGCAGTCACATTTGAAACAGTGCACAGCCAGCCAGTCATGTGGCTCAGCAGTCACATTTAAACATGCGTACAGCCAGCCAGCCACGTTTCTCAGTGGCCACACTTAAAACAATATGCACAGCCAGCTAGCGTTGGATCATACAGATTTGTGATATGCTCCCAGCTATCGTAAAACAAACCCAACTTTTAGTAATGGGTTTCATGCATCGTGATAGCCCTGATCTGCATTCTTTTCTGTGAACCATTATTAAAGTGTGTGTAGCTATGACGACAGCGGGAAGTACTCTTCAGAAGAGTTAACCAACAAAAATATTTCATTGTAAAAAAAATAAGACACTTTATTCCCATTCTTAATACTTTGTACTCTGAAGCCAGAAATTATTACCTATGGAGAGTAATGGTTTTGCGGTCAGGTCAACATTTCTAAATGGCGGCCTGCTTAACGATAAGGGCTGCATTTCATTCACTGGTTATCAGTTGTCTTCACTGAGGGAAAGTTACAGTAATGACAGATTAAATCAGCAAAAAATCAGTGCAGATTTTTTGGTGCAGCTTACTCTTCAGCCAGCTGGTAAACAATACATTTTATTGCACAATGTAAACATACATTAATAATAAATATATACAACGATAGCACAAATTTAATTTTACGTATAAATAATATTTCCTAGTACCTAATTTTGAAATTACGTCTTTACTCGAGGCGGAGCTAACCGAAGGGCAAAGTCCTCCCGCTGTAGAAATGACGGCTCCTGGGAATATGGGCTTCCTTTAACCTTTGAATCCGTTTTGGAAAGTTCTGACAGCATTGCAAGCTAAAGAAACAACAAGAATTGGATTGAAAGTGAATGGGCTTTTAACAAAGCTGTCTACAAGAAATTAGGATTAACCGAAATTACTTCTCCCAAACCTATATAATTAGCAAAATTTGTCAATTTGTTTCCAAATCCTAACATAATCTAGAAACCTCTTTGCTATACCAGCAACTAAGTACACACAACAACTCTAAAAAAATTTCCCATACTCTGAATAATTTGAGGCATTTTTTCTTTTAGAACAGACTGAATTTTGTCTCTACCGGAAAGAGCAAACCTGTAATAATTTTTTTTAACAGGTTTCTTCGTTTTTTTTTCTGTTTAACTTCTGAATGGTTAATTTCAATAATTTGAAATTAGTGCCATTGAAAAGCTGATGAAAAAAACGTTTCAAACGGTATACTGGAAGTGTCCAAAATTAATCGCATCAGAATCAAATTTGAATCTCAAAAGACATGGCTTCAGGTTCGGTTTGAATCCCAATTTGGTCGATCTCTATCAGGAATCCCCCCCCCCCCCCAATACTTTTCCCATTTTCTGTGGTGTGTTCGCACATATTAACACTTTAAATGCAGTTGACTGAGGAGAAACATGTGAAAGAAAATGAAAATTTTAACTTGTTAAAATTAGTTTTTACTATCATAAAAATACTTACCTCCAGTCTACATGCTAAATTCGTTTAATTTTGCTTTTCCCATGCTCAACCACCCATAAATCCTGAATTTATGACTTTCAACGTCAGTTGCCCTCTTTTCCCGCTAGGCGCGCTACCAGCGCTGGCGCTGCAGCCGCCTGCCTCGTGGGGAAAACCCCATTCGCTTTTTGAACCTTTCTTGTTCGTTAGCGGGGAGGCAGGGCGGGTTCTACTGGAGGTAAGTATTTTTATGATAGTAAAAACTAATTTTAACAAGTTAAAATTTTCATTTCTTACTATCTGCAAAATACTTACCTCCAGTCTACATGCTGACTTTGTCGGAAAGGCGGCGGGCAACTAACGAGAAGGGGTAAGTACAAAGTAAAAATTTTTCACTAAGTCCAATAACCTTACTCAGTCAACTCACCTCATGTGTTGTCTGGATGTTCGAGTCTCCTCCCTCCTTCTTTCTTTGG
>JAHWFP010143379.1:34908-59694 GCA_023313725.1 Lithobius niger | reverse complement strand
TGACAACTGGCAACAGAACGGCGACAATGTGTCTCGCTGCGTCAGCGTCATAACAGCTACTTACCCTGGTGACAACTGGCTACAGAACGGCGACGATGTGTCCCGCTGCGTCAGCGTCATACAGCTACTTTCCCTGGTGACAACTGGCTACAGAACGGCGACGATGTGTCCCGCTGCGTCAGCGTCATACAGCTACTTTCGCTGGCGACAACTGGCTACAGAACGGCGACAATTTGTCCCGCTGCGTCAGCGTCATAACAGCTACTTACCCTGGCGACAACTGGCTACAGAACGGCGACGATATGTCCCGCTGCGTCAGCGTCATACAGCTACTTTCCCTGGTGACAACTGGCTACAGAACGGCGACAATTTGTCCCGCTGCATCAGCGTCTAGTAGCTACTGAGTGTCGCCGATGGTGCTTCACACGTGTTGCCAGTGGCGACAGCGTGGGTCCGGTTAAAAACCGGCTTCAATTTGCACCCCTCGGCTCAACCAGCGTTGCAATTATGTCCAAACGCGGCACTTGCAACTTTTTTTTGCTGGGATAGTCGGACCACGGACAGCGCCCGTGGCCGGCTTTTTACCACTCAGTGTAGGAACCGCACCGCTATTTTCCCCACCGGGAGCGGTCGTCCTATTCATCCTCTCAACACTACTGGTTTTCAACTTACCGCCATTGTCGGCCACTCACCTAACGCCCGCCATCGGATCGGCACGGACCTGCCTTGAGGGACGGTGACAACTCCACTGGCTCACTCTTCAAATCACCATCTGCTTGAAAAAAATGGTATTTCAACACGAACATCCCGGGGAAGAACAGGAGGCAACGACGCCTCCGTAACCACGAATCACAAAAGCTTCATTCTCGGCCGCCATCTTGCCCTCGGCAACGACCGGCCGACCAAAAAACACCGCCGGCATGGCCGTATCCGTTAAGCCTACCGACTACCGACCGTTGCCGTGCTTCGATCCCGTTCCCACCGTGCTGCTTTCCAATAAGCCGCTCGTCGGATCCACTTCTTGACATCGAAGTCCGTTGTTGTAGTCCATAATACGCGTTGGTTAATTCGCGAAGCACGCAGTAAAAACTCGCACAACCATCCACGATGGAGTGCTCGAAAAGTGATGCGGTTGGACTGGTGGGGGCGCTGACGTCGGTAAGGACGTGCAGCGCCGCCTGGCGGCAGTGGAGAAAAGCTTAGGGAGAACGTAAAAAATGGGGTTTTTAGTTCATAAGCGAGCAGTAAATAGCGTAAAAAGGTGGTTTTAGCAATATTACTGAAGGTAAGTATTTGCAGGAAGTAAGAAACAGCATGTTTAACAGCATCGTTAGACATCTTTAACATACGTGCAATGAGGAAAAGTCACCTGACGTGATCAAGTCCGTCAAATTTTCCAAATTCATGTTTGCAATTGAACTACTGTATAGAAATAAAGACTACAAGCATAACGGGGCGAAGTGAACAAGTTTGTGCCCAAAAGCAATACGATAAGATGGCGGCACTGCTTGCATTAGCAAGCAATGTGAAGCAGTGCCCCTGGAAGAAGCAGAATTTATTAGATTGTTAGACAAATAATTAAATTATTTTAATTTCAGTAATGAAAAGCATAGAATATGAAAGTTAGTACGTATTACTGAAGGAAAGTATTTTGCAGATAGGAAGAAACGATTTATTTCCCATTTTTCGTGGTGTGTTCACATGTATTAACACTTTAAATGCAGTCGATTTTATTAACCATGCATGCAAAGGAAAACGACATGTTTTTAACAGTGAGAAGCTTTGGAGGATGCAGCCTGGACCATTTTGTCATATTCTGGTATTATAATTCTTGAGTGTCCGACCGTTGCGATTTTACCATTGGGTTTATGCTCTTACCATTAATCCCCGCAAGGAAAGAGTTAATTTTAATCGACTTGGATTCACACATTTCTACCTCTGTTCTGATCTCACTTCCGGAACCCATGCTCTCTACTTCCATTACTGTATTCGCCACTTTTAAGCGGAGGGAGTACGGTTGCATAAAGAAGGTGGGCTCGTGGAAATGGATGAATCGCAACGGATGAACGCTCAAAGAATTATAATTCTCCTATTAAAACAGTTACGTTTTCTAGTATAATTACCAATTCTCTTCTACGTACTCGCGGTTCTACTGTTGGGCAGACTGGTTGTTAGTAAGTGAGCCCCCCCCCCCCACACACACACACTTCACCTAAAGGTGACGACATCCTCATCAACTCAAAAACTCCCGTCATAGGTAGCATCCTGCATTAAAAAAACCATACTAATCATATATCCACTTCAGGCTCTATCTGCCCAGCCTAACAAGGGCAGTCCTGAGATAACGCCTCACGTGTTTGTATTGGCACAAAGGAAACCTTACTTACAGCCTGTAAACACAGACGTACAAACACTCCACTAACACCACCTACCAACCATAATACCCCCCCCCCCCACTTTTTTTTTTTTTTAATAATAGGCCAACACTAGCACAAGCCATAACCAGGGTATTCATAAGTGAGGTGCTTTTATAGTCATAAACTATACCTACTCTTGAGCCAGTACGATGAATTTGACGAAGCCGGTCGAGTGCCTGCAGTTGCTGAGGGTCCAGTGACACCTGAGGAGAAAAAATTTACAATTTATATTTTACGCAATTAGGTAATCGACATCCATTATCTAGTACACAGAGATGCACCAATGTCTACCAATGTGGATATAGGCCAAATTTGGCTGTGCTGGTATGCGTTTTGAATTTTGCACTGCTCGAGTCAACTGTCACGTTGTGTTGACAGTGGCTCCCTCTCTGTGTTCACCCGAGCTGGAGTGGGCCAGAATCTCTTTTATCTCTCACAGAATGGCTTGTTCTCAGTTCGCTAGTCATTATTTTGGTAATGTTTTGATGCGCTGGCTTTTGGATGTTCATAAGTCGGATATTTTGGTCTCTTAGGGTTAGAATAGTCAGACATTCAAGTGATTTTGCGAGCCTAGGAGACCAAAATACCAGACTTATGAATATCGAAGAGCCAGCGCATCAAAACATTGCCAAAGTAACGACTAGAGCACTAACAACAAGCCTCAGTGAGAGATGGAAGCGCTTCTGGCCTTAAAACTCAAAAACTTGTGTTCCGCAAACTCGTGGGCCTGAAGGTTGAAGACAAAAAGTACTGAACTTATTGTGGTCAGCCGAAAATTCACTTATCATTTTATCAAGTTAATGTGTAAAATTGATAGAGATTTGGTCATAGAGTAATTTATATTTGTAATATTGTTCCAGACCAAAGTAAGGCATTAAAATACAGTGAAACCTCTTTATAACAATGTTCAAGGGTCCTTTGAAGTAGAGTGTTATATCTGCTTTATTGTTATAAACACTCCAAAATACCAGTATTACCTGGTTGATTTTGGTTTCTATTGCCTGTTGAAAATATACATTACCTTTTTTAATATGAATGGAGTCCCACATAAGCAGAAGTTACTGCTATTTCGCTTGCTCAAACCGTATTAGTTTCGCCCTTGTCACCTTTTTTAATACCATTCTCCTTCTCAAATGCTGTTCAATTCTAGAGAAAATAAATCGAAAATGTCCTTCCGGTTCGGAGGTCTACTGCGCAGCCTCCTTCGTATAAAAGTCAAAGCGGAACGGTAATGCTCACCTTTTCGAACCTCTATTGTGCCCAAATGGCGACAAGAGGGGAGGAGGGCGGGACAAAGGTAATGAATATTTTCAACAGACAATAGAAACCAAAATCAACCAGGTAATATTGGTATTTTGGAGTTTCTAGTCGCCTTGAAAATATCTACTACTTTTTATAATAGCAATCCCATTGACTTCGTCAAGGTGGCGGGCGCCATTTGACAGAAGTTCCCTCAGGTAGCGACCGGTTCCTTTCACAGAATGGCAACGTGTGTTTAAGGGGTTATAGTATGCGACGGGCGGCAACAAATGGCCCGATGCGGTATAGTCCCTCTGCTTGGTGAGACATGTCTCGGAGATAATGGGAAGTGAAGACAGTGGGATGTCTCCAAGAGGCGGCTTCCATGATTTCAGCAACAGGAATGTTACTATAATGAGCCCAGGAAGTGGAGATGGCACGAAGTTCGTGGGCTGTTACTCGGAGGCACTGTTGATGTCGAGTGCTTCGTAGGCTAGGACGATGACACTTTTGAGCCAGGTAGCAATCATGCATGTGGAAGTTGTCCCAACTTTGTTATTAAAGGGAAGGAAAGGCTGGTGCGTCCCCTGCGTATCGGCTTGGAGGCCTTAAGGTAAAAGCGGATGGCTCATACCGGGCATAGGGCACGTTCTTCGTCGTCCCCCAGGATGTTAGAGAGAGAGGGGATGATGAATGGATGAATACGCTCAATGGGTTTCTGAGTTTTAGCACGGAAAGATGAGTGAGGAGTTAGCGTAATACCAGTGTAGTCAGGAAGGAAGAAACAGAACTTTTCGGTTGCTGATAACGCCTGTAGTTCACTGCAACGGAGGCAGGCTGCCAAGGCTACCAGGAATACAGTTTTTCTAGTTAAGTGACTTAGGCAAGAGGAGGACATGGGTGCGTATGGAGGAGCCATGAGCGCTGTTAGTACATGGACAGATCCCAGTCGGGAAACTGTTTGTTGGTACGTGGCCGGTCCAAGTAGAAGAAGTGAATTAAGGATGAAATCCTGTAGTCTGTGAGGAGGTTCGTGTTGCCAGCTGCTTTGAAGACCGCGTTTAGGGCGGAAAGGTAAACTAGGATGGTGGAACCTCGTAAACGGCTCTTAAATAGGGTGGTGAAGAAGCAGAGGAGGTCTGGCATAGGGGGATGGATTCGCTCAACTTGTTCTGTGACACACCAATGAAGCCATCGTTTCCAGTGCTGTCATATATTTTGTAGGTAGAGGAACGGACGGCTCGTGAAGCGATGCGGACGGCCTCGTCCTCAAGAATGCCTGTTGCGTGGAGTAGCTGGACGATAGTAGCCAACCGTGAAGGTGTAACGCTTGCAGGTTCGAATGGTGGATCATTCCGTTGTTCTGGGATAGGTCTGCTTGGTTCGGTAGACGGAGAGGAGAGCCGATGAGGAGGCTAAGAAGCAGCGGGAACCATGCTGCGGCAGGCCAGTTAGGTGCGATCAGAAGGAAGCATCCTTGGCAATTGGCAATTTTGCGCAAAACAAGAGAGGAGACGAGGAGGGGGAAAGGCGTACGCATGAAGTTGTTTCCAATTCAAGGTTAGTGCATCCACAGCCCATGCTAGGGGATCTGGTAAAGGGCTGATGAATAGGGGAAGGCTGGCATTGAAACTCGTAGCAAAGAGGTCTACTATTGGTCGTTGCCAGAAGAGGAAGAGACTGTGGCAAACCGCGGAATGTAGCGTCCATTCGCTGTCAGGTGGTTTGTGACGAGAGAGAGAGAGTCGGCTATTACATTCAATGTTCCTGAAATGTGAAGGGTATGAGGCAAACATGGTAACGGATGCAGAATCGGATAATTTGGGAGGTGATGTGGTGTAGAGATAGGGAGTGTGTTCCGCCTCCCTTCCGGATGTAGGCAACAGCTGTGGTGTTGTCTATGTGAACTTGCACCACACGTCCTGTTACGTGCTCTTGAAAATGTTGTAGGCCTAGGAGAACTGCTCGTAGTTCTAAATGGTTGATGTGTTTTGTTGTCTTGGTAGGCCAGCAACCCGAGACAGTGAGATTGTCTATGTCAGTTCCCCAGCCTGACTGGGATGCGTCCGTGAACAGGTGGATCTGGGGCGGTGGTTCGTGGAGGGGAACTGTTGCCGTGAGATTCAGTATGTCTGTTCACCATGTGAAGGTGTTGGTGGGAAAGGATGGGCCAAGATGCTGAGGCGGTAGGCACATAGCTAACTGGGGGTTTCCCCAATCGGAGGAGCGGTAATGATGCAGGGGACGTGCCATCCACCTTTTGTGGGGAACGAGGTCTGCGAAAGAATCAATCGTTCCGATGACGGAGGCAAGATCTTGAAACGTGTGGAACGGTTTGTGTAGAAAGGTTCGAGCAGAATGGAGGTGGGTCTCTATTCTTTCTGGGGATAGCATGACGGATGCTGTGCGGAGGTCAAAGAATACTCCGAGGAACACAAAGGACTGAGCGGGTTGCAGACGTGACTTCGGAAGGTTTATGCCTAGGCCTAGGTGATGAAAAAAAGACATGGCGATGCGAAGTTGTTGGTCAATGTCAATGGGTGTGGATGAGGAAGGAGGCAATCGTCGAGGAAGGCATGTAAGCGGATGCCCTGTTGGTGGAGGCAGGCAAGAGCTGGCTGCAGAACCATGGTGAAAATTAGTGGGGTGGCGCTTAAGCCAAACGGAAGGAAAGGAACTCGAAGACGGTCCCGTCTAGTAGAAAGCGGAATAGGTGGCGGACAGACGCATGAAGCGGAATGTGAAGGTAGGCCTCCGCCAGGTCAAGGGAGACTGTCCAATTGTTGGGCTGCAAGGATTCTCGGATGGAGGATACTGTCTCCATTTGGAAATGTGGATTGAGAACAAACTGGTTGAGTGGTTTTAGGTTGAAAATGAGGCACGTTCCGCCTGTTTTCTTTTTGCAAAGAAAGATGCTGCTGTAAAATCCTGGGGTGAATGGAGGTAACACAATACGAATGGCTTTCTTTTGGAGAAGGGATGTTAATTCTGCTCGAAGCGGAGCGGAAGATGGCGATTCCAGGTCCCGTGGTGGATCTTGTAGTGGAGGCTGTGGGGAAAACTTTGGTTTGAAGCCGTTAGATACAATGGATCACAGAGTCGGAGAGGTTATTGTTTGCCAGGCATTGGCGTGGTACCGGAGGAGCGTCCCAGGGAACGACCACGTCTGCGCCCCTGGGATCGGGATGGAAAGAGCGAAGCAGAACGCGGAGCCAGAGGTGGAAGAGGATTAGGTATCTTAGCAGTCGAATCTCCCAGTCGTCCTTAGGAGGATCAGGTTTCGACGGTACGGAACAAGGTCGATGGTGTGGGCGATTATTGTTGTAGCAGGGCTTCTGAGAAATGTCAAGGTAGGGAGCTACCTTTCTATTAAGTCACGGAATAACTATTCTCATTCGTGGATGTTTTGATTGCGGAGGAGATGACGTGTTGAGTCATGTAAATTCGTAACCGTGTTTAGAGATATCTCCCTTAGTAGTAGTGTTGAGTTGAAGAGGGCCCGCGTGAACTAATTCATGGCATGGTATGTCGCAAAGCAGCTCTTTCGGAAGACTTGGTTGATGAGGAACGCAAGTTGGCGTGTGTCATCCGGCGGAGGGTCGGTGTACAGTCTTTCACAGAGCGCATTGGCTGCAGTACTAAGGACGTCAGCTTGGGATGCTTCCCGGAACCCTAGACGGAGGATACGGTCATTGTCGCGAAGGACAAAATCGGGAACTGCTGCTCGGCGAGGGAGGTAGAGGGCGGAACCGAAGTCTAATTTTGTGTCCACTGTCAGGAATTCTGATTGGGGATAGGTATCAAAATTGCGTGGATTGGCCGTTCTATCGCCTATGAGGCGGAAGAAGTAATTTCCGCGGCCTGGACGAGGCGGAGGTGGATCTTTATCTAGTTCGAGAGGAGATACGTTCCCAAGGAGGACACCGCCGTTCGGAGCAGAGTTGTTAGGAGTGTTGTTGATTGTCCTAATAACGGTGGCTGATGCGGTAGTCTGTCGCGGAGGCCAAATCCGAATCCTGTGCAAGGCATTTGTTCTTAGAGACCGAGTCAGCTGTTGTGGAGGGTTTGTATAGGAAACAGTCTGGAATTATCCCTTCTACTGTTTTCAACAGTTCTGGAAGAGGAATTCGGAGAGGTCAGGATCACCTTGAAACGGGGGCTCAGAATGGCCTGGAAGGGATGGATCAAGTAAATAGTAAGAATCCCGATCGTTGCCTGCGGAAGGGTCAGTCGGTGGAATGGGAAGCAGGGTGGACGGGATGGAAGGCGGAGGTGGGACGGCAGGAGCTGTGTATGATCCTGCCTCTGCTATTGAAGGGCAGTGTAGTTTTGGAATGGAGTTTAACCAGGATGACGTGTAGTCTGTTATAGGCACTTTCCTTTTGAAGTGTCGGAGGGAAGAGTCCATGAGGTTATGCACTTGTGACGGCGTGAGCGGTTCGTTGGAACGATGGGTAGTGGAACGGTCATTCACCAAATGTTGAGACTAATGTGAGGATAAATCGAGAGGCGTCAGTTGAGGGCGTACGGAGGAAGCCAGCTTGACCGCAACTTTCCGTGCCTTTAGCTGAAGTTTGAGGCAGGCATCAGAGAGGGAACGTAAATCCCGTGCCGGAGGTGGTTGACTGCATGGGATAGGAGACGTGGCTGCCGTTTCGCAAGGCATGGTGAATAATTCGGAAAGGAAAGGATTCGAAGGTGGAAGGGGTTCCAAAGAATCCTGTTCCATCGTCAGTTCAAGAATCTCCACGTTCTCAGCGACAGGCGGAACGTGGCTTGGTGATGCAGAACGATGAGTGCGGGAGGAAGAATCATCCTTAGCCGTTCCCTTAGTTTGACGCATCGCAGCGATGGGAACGCGGATGCGGAGCAGAAGGCGAAGGTACGTGGGAAAACGGAGGCTAGGAGCGAAGTGAACAGCGTGGCTGCTAGAGAAGGGGAGCATTACCACTTCGCTTCGACTTTTATATGAAGGAGGCTGCGCAGTAGATCTGTACAGTAGGTAGCTAACCGGAAGGACATCTTCGATTTATTTTCTCTAGAATTGAACAGCATTTGAGAAGGAGAATGCTATTAAAAAAGGTAATCGATATTTTCAAGGCAACTAGATAATAACTTTTAAATGCATTGTTGCTTGAAGAGCCTAAAAGTAGCATCGTTATAACAGGTTTATTGTCGTAAGAGGTAGTGTTATAAAGAGGTTTAATTGTATTGGATTGCATCCTCTCAAAACAGGGCTGCACATGATTGTTGATTACTTAACATAAATTTTAAATGGAATCTCTTTTAAATATTAAAACAAAAACCAATTCATCTGTAGGCTCACCTTTCCTCTTGCAGCTGGCCGCTGTGGAGAGAACGGAGGTTGGTTGGAAGCTGAGACGTTGGAGGTTACTTCTCGCATACTGATCCGTCGATGTAGTACTGGCTGCTTCTGTAGCGTCCTCTGACACAGGTGGCACGTCCAGCTTTCGCTGCTTGGGGATCCCTTTGGTGCTGGCGTGGGCGCAGCAAGTTGCTCCGCTGTTCGCAGGCATGCCGTGTGATAGCTATGACCGCATCTAAATTAAATTAAGAATACATGAAAAACTGTTTGCGGTTAAAAATGCATCAATGTACTGAAATGCCGATTTCAATATTCAATTCTGATGTTTGGAAAATATTGTACGATATCCGATTTAGATATCAGGCCGGCTTATGTTTACGAAATTAAGGTATCTCGAACTAGGCTTAATTCAGCGCCGTAAATCGATTATTAATCACTCAGGTAAAGCTACCACCCTGAAATGTGTTAAAAGTCAACCTCGTGAAATATGCAAATTACCGCCCTCCCTTCAATAGACAACGCTTGATTGCCTCCCTACTGAGGCACATTTCCCCCCTACCCCCCGTCCCTCATTAACCATCCTGTCTTCCTTCCAACATGCAATAAAACGTCATAACTGCAACATGCAATAAACTCATAACTGCTGTGTGTACCCGGAGCTTACGCATAGCTTATTTTGTTTCACGCCACAGTTCACTTCGACGTGTACTTAGGAATCAGATGGATGTTAAAGTGCCAAAGCAAAATTATTACACTCTTAGCTACAAACGCAAAGCAGTGCACTACTTAAGAGAGCATAGTGACAACATAACAGCCTCAGAACGCGAGTTTGGTGTTGATAGCAAAAGACTTCGAGAATGGAGAGACTAAAAGGACGTCCTTTTTTAAAATGACTGTGGGAAGTTAAATAATCTTAAAAGAATACAACCAGGACGGCCATCTACGTTTTTTTTAGAAGTCAGTCCAGTCAGTACAGATTGATACCTAGAGATCAGTAGTTGCAATGCGTGTGGTGAAAGTTTAAATTTTCGGTGTCGTCTGCTTCGCTTCACAACATGTAACATCCATTGTTTTCAAACAAATTTGTTGTTGTGCTTATGAAGAAGAAGAAAGGTGTTCTTAAAAAAATTAAGTAGTTCAATTTTAGGTGAACTTTTCGCTTTTTAAACTGGTGGTGTCAGTGTAATTATTTTCATCATAGAATGAAGTGACAGCAGAGTAGTTAACAAAATGTTATATAAATGTGGATTCAAACCTATTTAGTATTTACGTTGCCTTTTGATTCTTTGAACTTAAGTCAGACTGCCTGAGTGGGGAATTGAACTCACGACCTTTGAAACCAAAGGCGAAGTGAAAAGGCAACGTAAATAGGCTTGCATCCGTATTACACCCCTCAGTCGCATTATTTTGTCATTTTCAGCCACCCTAACAAAATTTCGGCTAAACTGCGGCTAGCCACAAATTTTATGGCCACCACCGGCTAACTATACATTCGGCTGGCAGACGGCTAATTTTCAGCTAAATCGACCGAAATGAAGCAACGATATCAAAGACGAAACTCATTACACAAGAAAATGATGAAATGGAAGGGTGGGGGGAACCTAGGCTAAATGAATTTCTAGATGAATCACAAAGGAAAAATTCGTAATGAACCCTCAAATTAAAAATCAGAGCCACTTCACCACTTTTTTTTTAAGTAATGGTTCCATAGCCATGTGTGCTGACTATTATTACTCGAACCCTAAAAACAAAATCGAAAGTAACCATGCATGGTAACGACCACACAAATATGTGGCGCGCATAAGTTGCTGGCAAGAGAATATGGTATTTTAAAAACTGTGAAAAATAAGGCAGTCGAGAGCAGCTTACCGTTAAGAGACAAGTTACAACTAACTTCATGACTGTTTCGTTTTATTTTGATGCATTGAAACTTAAAAAATTTCGGCTCTAGTCATATTTTTTTTTTGGGTGGCTAGGTCAGGCGGCCGCAGAAAAATATTCGGCGGCTGTTAGGCTGACTGACAAAAATGCGGCGTGGCGGCTAGCGGCGGCAGCTAAGGGGTATAATCCGTATTTATTTAACACTTCTCGAGCCCATTTGGTTTTCCATCGTGTTAATAACAATGTTGATGCAATTTGCTGCAGATTATGCTACCACGAATGGTGTGAAAAACTTCAAATATAGATTTGCTGTCTACATAGCTTGAAATAAAAAAATTGATGTAGGGATGAGTTTTGGAACAAAAATGTCCAACACGTCCCAGTCGATTATAAAGACAAGCTTGATGTCATCAGAAAAAGAGTACAAGTACTGCGGCGAATGAACACATTGCGTACCAATACAAATATGCATCAAACTAAGGTCAGGTAAGTAATTTTAACGGTAATTTTAAATTACAGAATGCAAATACAGCAAACATAACTACCAAAACATTGCACCTTTTTATTGTGTAGATTTGATTCAGTCCCTAAGTGGTTATTGAACAATTAGTATTGCAACCACCGGGCTCAAGAAAAAGCGTCGTCATAGCGCTGTGCGGAAGTGCAAATGGCCATAAGTCTCCTTAGCTACAATAATATTTAAAAAACAGAATGGAGATATTCTACGATGAGTTAAGTAACAGCTCATCGTTCCGCAAAGCGTGAAAATCGGCTTTACTACAGTACCTATGATTGGATGACGGCCAACAAACTTCAGCATTAGATTCGTCGTGTTTGGTTTGGAGCGATACACCGACAACGATGTAAGAAGAATGCTGGCCCTCGTAAAATATCGTCCTCACATGTCTAATGAAGTAAAAGATAGGTTGGCATATCTAAGGCCATGCAAAGTTAATTGTTTGGTTTATAGGCGCGTGCGGGTGCCTCAAATTATCGCGGGTCAAATGTTTTTATCTTTTTTTTATTTTTTTATTTATTTATTTTTTTTTGCCAAATTTTGACCGTTTTTGACGTTCCAGTGGTGTAATTTCAAGCCTCTAACTCAAACCACTAAGAAGTTATTTGGCAAAAATTAAAATATTTTTAATACTAAACAATATAAATACCATATTAGCAGAATATTATACTGCCTGCATGCTCTTTTAGCTTTGAGCTAGGTACATGACACAGAAATGTGGGCAGTTAAATAAAATAAAAAATAAAATAAAATGCCTGGTTGCCTGGTGCTTCTCTTTTCAACCTTATCCGTAAACCAAATAATTTTTATTTCATGGCCTAAACACCGAAATGTCCCTATCCCTTTAGGTTTGCTATATAATTATCACAATAAGAATTACATTATAATCTACGGTAAGCTACTAGAGCAGTGAACATGGTCACAAGTGTTGCTCTTGGAATTAGAAAAGCACATTTGGCCAAAATTTGTTACAGTCGTAACTTAACTCCTTTGGACAGCCAAGCCAGAAAACTATTGGAGTGTATGTAGGTGATGCGCTAGACCAGCACAAGCCTTTGTATCCTTTGTATCTACAAAGGATCATGATACAAATAATTAAAGCTGGTCTGTATGGGTGTGGTCCAGGCATGAGCGATCCTCAATTCTAGACCATCCACAGATCCTTGCGAGTCCTGTGAGCGGAGTTACTCGTAATTTGTCCTTGAACTCAGCTCGTTAATTGCTTTCATACTTGAAAAAGTTTGACTCCACTGAAATGTGGTAATTTTGCCACTTTATGACCGATTTTGTTACTCCAATACACCAAATTCATCGTCTTGACTAGAGCTTTCTGGTGGTTTAGATAAAGCAGCTCAAACATTTTCAAATTACATCCTTAACTGTCATATCCTTGTCTGTGGGGCAATTTGCCTGGAGTCAAGATTTTATTTTCCAAAATTTTGAAGTGGGTTACATTTTCATTACCTCCAACTCCTTTTCTTTCACCTTTCCAGCCATAAAACAATCATGGTCCCAAATGCTAAATGTTCAAAATCTGCTTGGTTTTGTGTGTGAGAATTTCAAAAAAATTACCACAGAATCATTGCTTCTCTGTACAGAACTAGTATGATGGTCTGCAACAGGACGACTTAATAGGCAAGCAAAGAAGTAAAAAAAAAAAAAAGGTTGGTGCAAAAAGTTTAGTTCACACAGCAATGTCACAGAACTATTTTTTTTTAATGGCCACAGATGAATTATGTCAATCCCACATTTTGTTTAAAGAATCCAGACCTCGATCCTTAGGCCGTAAAAAAAATTATTGCCGGTTCTCAGGCGCTGTCTGGTTACTTTTTTTATTGGCTAAATAAAAAAAGTGACCCGCAAAAAGTTACTTAGGAAAAGTTTTTGAGAGAAATGAGCTTTCTTGCACATGTTATTCAGCAAGGCTTTAGGTTTAGTTGTAATTTGAAATAGTTTAGAAATTTACTACCACAATCTAAACCGAAAGAACCAATTTGAGATGCTGGTAACTTAGTTTCAAACCAAAATAAAAATAAAAGCCTGGTCACAGGGTGACTTATTGACCCTGTAAAAAATGCCCGAGAACCAAAACATTTTCTTTCCATGGCCTTATATGGTGTATTATTTTAAACGCTTGCTGGTTCCCAAATCAAAAACTAAACATAAACGTACCGAAACAGCACCACAGGAACATCTTCACTATTGGCCATTTCAGTATACGTCTGTTGACACAGGCTGCAGTTGTTGCCGTGGGCAACAAATCCACGATTAGCAGCCAACCGCAGGTGAAGCAGTTGCTGATGTAAGTCGGCGTTTAATAAATTATTTGTTGTCGTAAGCAAAGTCTATGGAAATAAATAAAATTAAAGGACTCTTACCAAAACGACCGAAACCTGCGATCATTGTTTCATAAGCTCTTATTCAAGAATGTATGTTGACACCTCAATTAATGCAGAAAATTGTAAAACACCAATAGAATGTAAGAATGGTTCATCGTTACCTTTTCATAGTTGTATGTATCCAACATGCCAAGGAGAAGGTCTCGTATTTCGGAAAATTTACTCATGTTGTATGTTGGATCCTTTACAACACACAAAAACAACAAAATTCACAATAAAGCTCTAAATTAGATTGATTACACCTGGATCAAATTTTATTTGCAACAAACCTTAATTATTTTCTGCAGTATGGTAGGAAGCTTGATGTATCCCATCATGCTGTTCAGAAGATGTCGGGTCGCATCTTTGAAAGCTGTCAATAAAATTTAACATGTTATTGATTTTTTCCTATGTTTTGGGATTTCCAAGAGCATAACAAAATGAATTTCTTACAAATTATTGACACTGATCAGCATGCTCCAATGTTATTATGGCTTACTGAGGCTGTCATGCCCAGCTTTTTTCCTGCCAAACTGATACCAAGCCGATCAGTCAAAAAATTATCGGTACACCCATCGACTAGAACAGCATTTTTACAGGATTTAACGATCGTGGAAAAAAATAAATACCCTGGCAAAGCATAATATGTAGCGGTGTAGACTGGTTCCACAGGTGCTGTCAATCTTGCAGCGATATCTGGTGTACTCGTCTAGCGGTTTTTATAGTAATTGGGTGGCTGTGTTTACTTTTGTGCAAAGCCTGCTTTCTACAGACCCGGCGTAGGGATTAGGGAACTCTGATGCCTGAGCATGCTAACTATTTACTATATCTCCAATAATGGTTACGGCTGCCACCAGGTGGGTTTAATAGCAAATCCTGGTATTGACTAGAGCTACACACCTGCTATTAATCAACAAATAATAAAAACGTTGGCATTTACTCTTGGTTTTAATGACAAGTTATTATTTACAGTTTAAGTTTACTCTACGTGAATGTTCAAAAATAGTTTACATAAAACTTCGGACCTATAGGTTTGAGTGAACTTCGAAAATACAGTAGGCTTTACATTAAAGCAGTCGAGTTTCAATAAAAATTAATAATATTAAACTCCCAAGATTTACAAGAAATCGGCACTAATTTACTTTACAGTGAAAGCAGTCAATTTTGAATAGAATATAAGTTTGTCTGTTCAACCTAGAACTTTACATAAAAAGCAAGTATCCTGCAATACTTTTTAGTAAACCAACACCCCCACTACTTGCGAGTTAACAGAGCTCCGTCACTGAAGGCCGGTGAAAACTAACTTCCCGTTTACGAGTTAAGAGAAAAAAAATAAGTTTAAGTTTTTTAAAACATTAAAGCGGTGTTTTTAGTAATAGTCCCGTGGAACTCTCAAATATGCAGAGAGAAACTGCCTAAGGCCTAACTATCCGCATATTGTGATCGTCGCCCTGTCAATTTAAAAATTAAAATCTAAACTTGTGAATAAGTTTGAAAAGATTCAATTTAAAGTTTAAACTAGCCTACTAAGTCCATAGTTTTTGCTACTACTACCTTTCTGCCCGGCAAGACAGTGGAGAAGCATCCCGATTCCCTGAACCGGCATAGTGACTGGTAGCGATCATCAGGTGAGCTTGGCTACCGTACGCTAGCGCATTTTTGTATTTATAGCAGCTGGTCAGACCTTGCTTAACCCTTTACTTCACGGACAATTACGAGAACTTTCATCCCCATTTCCTCGTGAAAATTACCAGTTTCTCCACAATTGTGCATCACAGGTGAAAATTAAACTGTAACTTTTCAACTGTTCGCAAGTTTTTATTTTTAATTCTAAAACATCTAGGCAGCTTCAATACCATGACTTAAAAAAAGTAATAAACTGCTTAATAATTACGTCTCAGTAATTTAAAGTGCGAGATACATGAAACGCGTAAAAATGCGTATGTGTGTGAATCCTGTAGAAGCGTAGAAAAGCGTATATGTGAAGGAAAGGGTTAAATAGGCGCGCGGACCCCAGGGAATGCATTTTTAGTATTGCAAGTGTTGTGACGTCATAGTGTGCGTGTGCGACAGATGGTCTGCTGAAGGTGGGGCTTGTTGCTATGCAACGTGCTTGACAGCTCACTGGCAGTCTTGCGTTGGTGTGAGCGCCCGTGTGAAGAAAGCTGCTGTGAATGGTTGAGGAGAGATTTTCTTAAAAATACTGCATCCTGATTGGCGAAGGGCCGTTCGGAAGGCAGAGCAGTGAAAATGCATGAGCGGTAGTGAACAAGAATTGCCATACTAATTTTTCACGGGATGGACAAGGCTTCAGGAAGCCTAACGGATTTGTCGTGGTTTAAATTGATCGCTATTTACAAATGCGGTTAACATAAGGAGGTGTCACTATTACCGTAAATCGTGTATTAAAAGCCCGGTTGAAGCTAAAGCCCACCTTCTAAAATGCTGTAAAGTCAAAATCATGAAATAGTGGAGTTAAAGCCCATCCCTCAAATTGTCGTTTTTCTACGTAAAATTACCTAAAAGTTATATGATGTGAATAAAGATAGTACTGCTTGCTATGTTACTGGCTCCTTCACCCTCCCTGTAGTAATAGTGGACTCTTCCTTTAGCTCCTAGCACCTGCACAAGGCATCTCTCACCTAAGCCTCCTCCCTTCTTCACAGCAATTAAAGGATGTAAAAATTGGTCTTTCAGAGATCATTCAAAAGCTTCAAATTTTCTGTAATAGGTGCCCAGAAAGGTTAGAAAACTGATAATGCTTGATTTAAAGCTCCCCTCCCCCCATTTTTGCCAAATTACCTGCGTATAAGCCCATGGGCGTTTATTCCACGATTTACGGTATTGCCTGGCGATGCCAGCAGTGATTGTTGTAGAATGCATTAATAAAAAAAAAATAAAAATAAATGTACAGAATTACATCGTTTGCAGGGAGGGATTGCGTGTTGCAAAAAAAATGAGTTAAATGCCAATTTTATTTTTATGCAAGAATTAACTGTTAGTTGCGGTATATAAAGTTTAATTTTAATTTTCCCCCAAATTAATACTATGAATCAGTTAAGCTAATTGGCTATCTTTATAGCTAAGAATTGTCACCTGGCCACAACCACAATAAATAAAAATAAACATCACAAGCACACAGGAAATGTTTGAAGACATGAATAAATAAAGCATAGCACTTGGATGCCGTATGTGCCCCCTAACACACAACTGATCTGTGGCTTTATGCCGAATAAAAATCAAGGTATTATATACAATTTTTACAGAGGTAGTAATTACAGAATTGTAGAAACTGGGCGATCGGAAAAGCGCTAGAGCTGGCGCTCATTTTTAGCGAAAACGTTTTCGTGAATAAAATTTGATTGGAAGTCGTAAGAATTTTTCTGTTTCTGTAGGATGATAGATATTTAATAGATCTATTAAATGGTCGAAACCCCGATCAAATTGATCCAGTTTTGGTGGAGATACATTAATTTTAAGATTGAAGAAAGCAAATAGGCCTTTTGGCCGATTAAGAAAAAAAAAGTCATGAAAACCCCCAATACCGGTATTTCGATGGTTGGTGCAAGGTCTCCTAACCAATCGATTTTTGAATGCCGGGTTCCCTTTACAAATAAAATATTTTGCCACAGAGTAGTAGGTGACTTAGTAATGTCGGCTTGCCAAAAAAAAAAAACGATTGGAGAGGATACATGACCTCCAAAGATCAAAAAAACTCGTGGAACATTTTTTTTTATTGAGCGCTTCAAACGCCAAAAAGACCTCGGTCTCTGACCATCAGCCATATTCTATAAAATGAACAGAAGCGGCCCATCCTGGAACCCTTTAATAGATCCACACATTACCCAAGTCTTCAGGAAGCCAAACTTCAAGATTTCTATCCTGAACTCTCAATATTGTCATTGGAAAACCACTCCAAAACCCACGCAGCGCTCCTTCATCATGGCCACCATTATTAAAAACTTGTAATTTGTACTTTCTATTTTTATTGCTTTTATTTAGGGCAAAAAGCCCAAAGACATTAGCTTAGTGTTTTATAGGAGGGGCTTCCTCTGCGAAGATACTTAACCTCCTACTTAATTGTACAGACAACTTTGTGAGTGTGATATTTTTTATTGTGTTGAACTGCAGCAACTTTTATGAAAAATTTCCACAGCGATCGTCGCCTGTCCTTTAACTTTGAAGTTATTTATTCTACTCAAACTTAAATGCGTTATAGCATTCTCTAAGCTAATCTATTTATTCTTTTTATGCTTTAGTAATAATAATCTTCTGCCCCCAAAACGCTACCATTAGTCCAACCTACACAGACATCGGCAATCACCGGACACAAATTTTTGTGTATATATGTTGCTACTAGCTTGCTCTACTATTAAAAACCAAAAGATATTTATAAAAGATCTGTTTCCATGCAATCCGAAAGTCAAACTGTGCTTAAAAACTTCGAATCCTCAATTCACCCCCCCCCCCCCTAGCCAAAACCAGTTGTGGTGTATAACACTCCAGTTTCCAGTTAAAGCTTATAAAATTTAATAGTAATGCTCCCTGCATTACCCAAAGCCAAGTATTAAACTTTAACAAGAGCCTATTCACGTTGCAAACATGTAAATATCCATTCCATAGTCAATAATTCAAAGTAAAGGCCTATTTCCCAATGTTCAATTGAGTAAAACTCAAAACAGGCCCGTCTTTACATGTCTTTACTCCTTCAAAAGGCTCTGCACCCAGTCCCTTTGTCAAACTGACTTCTCCTCCCACTTTCCATTGTTCTACAGGCCCTCAGCCAATCAGATCCCCGCAGCTATCCTCGGCGTGCGCGCCAACTTCCGGTTATGTGTATAAAACCACGGCCCCAGAACTCAATCGTTAGCACAGCTCACAGATCTCTCAAGCTAGAAGGGTCATGCCGGTCGGGTGTGGAGATGTCACGGCCGGGATTGCCATGCTGGGCAAAATGGTAGTGGTTGTAAGTAACTAGTTTAACTTTAGAAGTTTATCTTTAGGACCCCCCAATTCTAAATTCATAGTCTAAATAAAATTAACCTCTAGCTTGGAGTCTTTATGGTTGGTAAGCCTTATCGGCATTGCTGGTCTTTACCACCATAATGTTAGAGTAGGCATCTCTTACTAAAAAGCTAGTTTCTTACTTTGTTCATTCTTTCATGTAAACAAAGGGACGGTTTGATCCTCGCGAGGAAAAATAACTGTGGGACGACTTGAAAACTACAGTTGTCAAATATAGTTGTAACTTAGCGGATGCGGTTCAGCTTGCTGGGTATCCCTGGATAGGAACCCAAGATAAAAATGCTTTTTCTAATCTAAATTAAGTGTTTAAGAATCAACTTCGTTGTTCTTGTATTAATGTGAATTTTTATTGTAAATTCAAGCCAAGTGTTTTTGCCAAACGTGTCAAAAGCTGAACTAGTGAACTAAATGTAAAAGTGTTATTTTTATTATTCTGATGTTTTAAAATAAAAACCAAGAGTTTTTAAACCTCAGGTTTGTTCCCTAGTAAGATTAATTGTTTTTAAGTGTAAATTATTATGTAGCCCATTTTATCTTTATACTTCGTTTAAGCAATTAAATTAATCCACCGTTGGTGGCAGTGTATTACCGGAAGCATTAAGGTTAGGCCTAGAATAGGACACCGACGCTCCATCCCCCAAGCCGGGACTGTAGCCCATGCTGTGCTTATTATCGTAAAAAGTCGAAATAATCACGTAACCTGATGCAAAGAAGTACTCGTCAACCAAGGATGTCGGGGGCGCTACAAGCACCTCAGCCGTTATAGCGTCTGCCGCTACAACTTGTACGCACACTGTTAGTAGCAACAACGAGCGGAGGCAGCTTGGGTACTAGGGTAGACATCCATACTGAGGAACACAACTGTTTTTATCCAAGAATACCACCCCCAATTAAAATTTTGCATGGTAGAGACTTCAACAATCTTGATGGTGGGCAATTGCTGGCATCACCTCCAGGGTTAGTTGGTGGATTCCTTGCGGTTGCGTTGAATTTTCTGGTGCAGATGAGTAGAGCCGCTTGGGAGGTCAAATCTTGAAGATAGTGTGACGTGAAGGTGGTTTGACACTTCCATGAGGCAGTCTGAAAGATTTCTTCCAAGGAAACTGGATTTTAGGCAGTCCAAGAGGAGGAGAGTTCTCGAATTTACTGGGCACTTCTCCCGTTATTAGAGGAGGTAGATTAATCCGTGTCCTCATTGACAAATTTAATGACAAGAGTGGATCCAGGAAGCAATCATGGCCAGTGTAGCTTGTCCTGTATCAGAACCGTAGGGGAGGAATAAGTTCCTCCAGTTTTTTCTCTACTTTGAAGCTTTGGTAGCATCGAGGTAGAAGTGCAGCTTTCTGACAGGACATTGCAGTCTCTCCTCTTCATCCCATGTAAAGTGATCCAGCGCTGAAGTTATGAAAAATTTGAAGCTTCTGTGGAACTTGGGTCTTCGCTCTTAAAGAGGCTAGAGGTATAAATCTCACAGAGCTGTAATTTGGGACGAACGACAGAGAAGCCTCATCCACGTTGAGGGCTTGAAGCTCACTGCAGCATTTCCCAGATGCAAATCTGAGCAGGAAGACAATCTTTTGTGTCTGGAATCCTAATGAAGCTTGTCCCATCGGCTTGTAGGGTTCCTTGAGGCGGCTTGTCAGCTTCAAAGGTGACCCCCACCGAGCAAATAACTTCCTCGTGACTGGCTTTTCCATTCCAATGGCTTTGATGAGGTTGGTAAACCTAAAGTCTTCGACGACAGTAGTGAGTCCTACCGTCTTAAGAAAAGAATTTATGGCCAAATGAAACATTTTGATAGAGGACATGTTCATTCTAGAAGAAATAAGTGGCTCAGGAAGAATGTTAGCTGAGTAAGAGTTGGAGTCAGGAATCAGACATGTTTCCAAAGTAACAACGATACCACCGAAGCCTCTTGCCTTCGTAGATCTTGCGTGTCGACTCTTGGAGAAAGCAGAAGATGCGGTTGGCAACATGATCTGAAAGGCCGTCCGCATGAAGAAGCTGGATGATTGCAGCCAGGCGTGAAGTCTTAGGACTAGTAGTGCTCAGTGGACAATCTCTCCTTTCTTATGGGTAAGACAATACTTCCAGTGGCAACCTTCTGAGTAATCCACTAGGAACTCTAGAAGAGGAAAGAACCAAGGATGGGCTGGCAATCCGGTGCGATAAGGAAGAACGTCCCTTCCGTCTTTGCGAGCTTCTCCTGGTTCAGTGGTAGAAGAGCGTAAGGAGCGAAGATGTAGACGAACACGTGAGTTCACAACGCTTTCAGAGCATCCGTCGCCCAGAATTGAGGATGCGGGAAGCCGGGACTTGCGTGGTTCGGGAGGCAGTTATTGAAGCTTGTAGCGAACAGATCCATCGTCAAAGTTCCCAAATGGCAAAGATCCTCTTGCACATTGAGTCTTTAACATCCACTCCATTGCTGGAAATTTGACCTGATAAGAGAGCTGGTCCGTCAGAACATTCCGGCTGCCAGGAATGTGAAGAGAAGTTATCTTTATCTTCAAGAGGATGGTGAGCAGGAAGAACTGGTTCGCTTGCTGGTGGAGGTCTACATAGTGAGTTCTCCCTCTTTGTTCAAGTAGGCAATAGCAGTGGTGTCACTGTGTACTTGAATTGTCTTTCTCATCAGGGTGTCTTGCAAGTGATGCAAGGCAAGGTAAATTGCTCGCAGCTCAATGATGTTGATGTGGAGTTTGAGGTCCTCTTGAGTTCACACTCCACCAGCAGTTGCTGCATTGGTGTGGGCAATCCATCTGTGAACACTATCGCTAATGGTTCCTCCTCTCCTGGAGTCATGGGGACTCCTGAAGCAATGTTCATGTGGTCGCGCCACCACAGGGCAACTGATGCCGGGAATCTCGATCTAAGTATCTGAGAGTTGCCCAGGTGGCTGCCATCCAAATCCTGTCTTGATACGGGTTGGGTCCTATACCAGTCCAGGTGGCGTACACTTAATCTGACATAGGCAACGAGGCCTGCAACAGCAACCAGGAGACTGACGACCTAGCATAGGAACCTCATCGAAATGTTCTGGCGGCTAAGTAAATTGATGACAGCTTCTTTGATGGTAAGAATCCTCTCAGCTATGGGCGAATGGTGAAATCCTCCAGGTCGAACAGAGCTCTGAGAAAGATGTCGGCTTTCACAGGCTCTAGGAGGGACTTCACATTGATACCGAAGCCCAGCTTGAACAGTAGATAAGCCATGCTTTTTGGAGATCTGTGAGGATCTTCTTAGAGTCTTTGTTCAGGAGAAGCCAGTCGTCCAAATAGGCCCGATGAAGTTCTGATACCCCTGGAATGAAGAGTTGCAAGAATCGGCTTGGCGATCGATGAGAAGACCCTCAGGGCCATCGTTAGTCCAAAGAAATGCATTGAAGTGGTAAACCTTCCAGTTGAGGATGAAACTGAAGGGATGATACACATCAGGGTGTAGCGGGACGTGGAGATACTTGTCCTCCCGGTCGATGGATAGCATGTATTTCTTGGGCTGGACTGAATTGCAAATCGACCTTGAAATTTGTTTAGGAACTTCAAATTGAAGATCAAATGATTTCCTCCAGTCTTTTATGGAACCAGAAATATCGGAACCAGAAAAACCAGGGCAGAGCCCAGTCCTGGCTAATCTTTACTGCGTTCTTCAGAACGAGGGCTTCTGCCTCTAGGAGGATATCTGGCGTCAGAGGCGTGGCGCAGTTCTATGGCGGCGACTTGGCAAGTTGTGGGTCATGGAGGAACGTTGGTTGGTAGTCGTGCGAGATTATGGACAAGAGCCACGGGTCATCCATAACCTCGCTCCAAGCCTCCACGTGTTGTTGCAGGCAGCCACCAACTGAAGAAAGATAACTTCCGAGTCACATGGGAGGGATCTTGTGTGTGAATAATGGCCGTTCTTTCCTTTATTCGCTGTAAACTTGCAGCCAGGAAGATTCTTTCGCTTGATGGTACTGTACATTTGGTGCTGGAATCCTATTCTTTTCTGCGGCCCTGGCCATAGGAAGACCCACAAAAGGGCAGTCAATCCTTGAGATGGTCTCATTTACGTTTTTGTTGTTGAAGCTGATGCTTCTTCTTCTGCTGCCGAGCTTGAGGAGCTGAAGCCTGCTTGAACTCCGCATTCTACGAAGGAGCGATATACGCAACACTAAACCTTGTGAAGACAGTGGAGGCTACAAGGAAAGGGATGGTCTGCCGAGGAAAGAAAGGCATCCCGACAGAGTAGCATTGAGTTGACCACTCCACGGGCCTGCCAATGGAGGACTAAGTCGAGCTCTCGCTACCTTTCTTTAGAAGAATGGAGGCATCCTTAAGCTTATTGATGGAGCCTTCTATAATGCAAGAGGGACTGATGTTGGCTTCTAAAGAAGCTAAAGCGACTATGTAAAAGTGGATCTGTCTAAGAAGTGGCTCGTATACCCATTCACTGGATGATTTCAAGGGTTTTGAAAGTACGTTAGGAGATGGGAAGAAGCTTCGGTATCTTCAAAGTCGTGCTGAATTCTAGGGGTGCCGATTACAGAACGAAGATTGCTTCATCCAAGGGGCAAGCTTAGCGGAACGGATTGCTTTGCCTCAAATGTTGAAGAAGAAGGTCTCGGTTCCCTTAGGCGGAGGTTCAACGGGTACATACAGTTCAAGAGGTTTACCCTTCCAACTGAGAAGACCCCCCCCCCCAAGTCGGAAAGGGTAACGGACGACTAGCACAGGGGCAGGCCTTTTTTTGCAGCGAGCTTCCTTAGCACGATTGGTATAAGAAATGTCCGTTCTTAAAACTTGATTGTTGGATGAAGCAAGAGGGTCAAAAACAAGAGGGTCAATAATCTCCATAAGCAGATGTAAACTAAAGGAAGTCCTTATCTCAATTTTCACAGGTGACTGAAATGTCATCTTCTTGAACATGTTGAACGTCAGCAAAAGTCACTGGTTTATTATTGGCCATTGATAAATCCTTTCGTTCTTTAGTCTTTGTAAAAAAATGCAAAGCTTTAACTACACCGAAGGGTGCAGGCTGGATCAGTGTAAGTGGGCGCTGCTGCAACGAAGGGCCCTGTCTGGGAGAGCGACACATAGTGGAAGAGCAAGACCTGCTCGGCGGAGGGAGCTCCTGCTCTGGAAAAGGGGGCCAGGGCATCCGTGAAGTACGGCACGAAGAGGCAGAGAAGAGCAGGCATGCCGAGAAGAAACGACCGTGGCAGGTAAAAGTCCAGCGATGGTGGTCCAGTCGTAGTACAGTGCAAGTCCAAAAGCTGAGGGGACAAAGTGCTTGCAGGCAGCAGCAAAGGAAGTGATGTGGCGTCGGTAAGAGAGGGGGTCTTGTAGGAATCAAAACAACCAAAAAGGATCCTTTTCTGTGAAGAGACCGATAAAGATGCAAAATTCGAAGACAAGCTGGACAAACTGCTGTAGGACTTGACTGCCGGCTTGAGATACTTGGAGGAACAGGTCCTGGACGGTACCTTTTTCCCAGCCACATAAACGTAGCATCCTCGGGAAACAACACAACCTAACGAATCTCGTTGATGACGGGAGGCACAGTAAGAAAGGTGGACAGCCAAATCACAGGTGTCGAACTAGACCTAGCATCTTTTAAAAGAGTCAATTGTACATACCGCTAGATCCATAATGAATTGTGAATGTTCAAAAAGCACAGAATGGAGCGTTAATAAGGTTTGCGCTTGCTATGCAACGGAGGATCAGAATATGCTGACGAGGACATGATTATAGCGGTGGGGGCCGAACGGGGTGTCTGCCGCCGGATTGGCGTTGGAGGCATATCGTCGCCAGTAAGTGCCTGATAGTCCGGTCCAAGTTCAACCCCTCTAAAAATTATATGTCGCATTTCACTGCGGAGGTTATGATGGGGGAAGGCTTAGAAACATTCTTACTCGGTGATGAGTCAACGGTTTTAACAGCATGCTTTGCCGGCTTTCCCTTCATGCTGCCCGGTGGCGTGTGTCGGAGGCAGAAGCACGTTCACAGGCAAGTTTAACCTAGC
>JAHWFP010143379.1:0-34898 GCA_023313725.1 Lithobius niger | reverse complement strand
GCGTGTGTCGGAGGCAGAAGCACGTTCACAGGCAAGTTTAACCTAGCTTTCCTTCATTCTAAAGCGTGAAGCATCGCGATTCGGAAAAATGACTGCCCAATGTTCTGATTAACAGGTAAGTTTGCCTGTTACAAGTATGCTACAATCCTGGCATGATTAACAAAGTTTGTGTATAGCAAGTTTACAGTGACGGAATTGTGTTCATTGCTTAGCCCTAATGGGAGCCGATGTCTCAGACACTTTGGAAGAAGCTATAAAATAACATCTCACGCACACAAAGTTCGAAAATTGCAATTTCGAAGATTGCACTAGCATTAGAAATCACAAATATGGCATGAGATGAAAAATACGAAACTGACTAGAAAAACTATGAGAGCTATTCACAATTGGTTTCAAGTTACTCGCAACGCTCATTCTCATAAGGCCATGAAAAAAAAATTGTTTGGTTTACGGTCAGAGTCCCAAATTGAAACACCAGGCAACCAGGCTTTATTTTTTATTTTTTATTTTATTTTGACAGGCTAAAAAAGTCATTTTTGAGAAATTTTTCAACGCCATTTTAAACACAAAAGTTACAAAATGTAGCCTATTATAAGAATAAGTACCAATAGAGCACCGTCCAGTGACGTCATATTGGCTACGAGATAGCATCTGAAAGGCATAGCTACAAGGTACACTAGATTAAAATGTAAGGGAAAACAACGCCACTTCTAGTCAAAACAGTGCTTTGAGAGCGGATTTCTTAGGCTTAAAAAAAAGTTGTTTCCTCCGACAACAAAAATCGCGCGTTATAGGCTTATGAAATACAGTTTATTGGCTTCAGTAGGACGACCTTCTTTTCGCCCTCCAGTGCCCCTTGCAGCTAACCCAGTTACTGGCTCCTCCATAGAGTTATATACAATAATACTACGTTATGTCACTGCCCTATACGAAGGTTTCCCGCTTGGTTTTTCTTAGGCTAATAAAATATAAGCAGTCTCCGTTTAGAGATAACTTCTTGCAAATAATAGGCACTTGGCTAACAAATACTACTACAGTAAAGTTCGTTTACAACGAATTTCAAGGGGGTTGGTACTTGACTTCGTTATAACAAAATCTGTTAAAAACTTATAACGAATTTCCGAAATTCTCAAAAAAAATTCGTTATAGAAGAAAATAGGCCTAAAAGTTAACCTTTTAAGCTGTATGAACGTCTATATACGTCCAAAAAAAAATCATCCCAAACTCAGTAACGACGTCGAAGCTTTGAAGGTAATCTGCGAGGTGAAAAACGCAGTTTTCGGTCAAAATAATAATCGAAATGAGAAGCTGTAATTCGCTATCTGGCATGTTGTGCATCGATTTCTGTAAAAAAAACGTTGCTACCGATGTCTGTAATTTTATGAAAAGCACTTTAGTTGAGTGTAGACTTACTAAAATTTGCAAAAATTTGCTAAAATCTGCAAAAACTGCTTTATTTCCGAAGTTAGAAAGCAGAAAATTGGTTATTTTCGATCAACGGTAGCAGCCGAACCATTTCACTGGGTGCCGCCATCTTCGATTCGTTGAAAATGCTGGATTTCCCCTCTATCCATCCAGGTCTCTGAACGTAGTTTCTCGATGGCATTTGACATTGGCCAATCAGGCGTACTGTAGTAGGCCGTTTCCAAAGCATTTGAAGATCGCGTTCCCTCATTGGCCGGTTGGCACCACGTGACTGGTTTGGCGCGCTCTCATTGGCTGATGCGCAATTTCAACAAGGACGCGCCGCTCGCTTCATATTTCAGATACGCGCAGTTCAGCTCCTAATAGGGAGCGATCGTTGTAGAATTAAAAAAAAAAATTAACGCGAATTAAATGGATTTTGAGAGTTAACTCTGGTAAGCATTAATCATTTAACGACAGATATAATAATCAGTGTTTACGTGCTTGATGAAAATACTATTGAAAGGTTAACGCTTGTGGATAAGAGTTAGGCCTATTTACCGGTGACGGGGAAAAAAAGGTTTGACCCGCACCCTTTTTAAGGACCCGCACGTGCCTGTAAACCAAACAATTAACTTTGCGTGGCGTAAAGTTACTAAGGCTGTACCGAACGAGAATTTTTCAGCCAAACCGAAGCAAACCGAACAAACCTTAAATAAGCCGAACACTTCCGAACCGAACAAAAATGTACCAAACCAATCTATCTTAAACTAAAATGTGAAAAAATCTCAGTCCACAAAGATTCATCAAAGCACAAGTTTCTTAACAAATGTAGGTATTTTCACATGGAATTGTAAGTCCATAGATGTTGTTACTCTGTTTAAACATAAAAAAAATCTCCAATTTTTTTTACATTTTTCCTTATAGCTTCTGAACCGTTAGAGCTAGGAAATTGTGGTTTGGACCAACAGAAAGCTGGCGAAAAAACCTTCAAAATGGTGTATTCAAACATCAAAATCCGTCGATTAGAAGTGAAAATATATTCGGTTTGGTATTTTGCGTTGGGAAGACCGAACACCGAACCGAACCGAACACCCTCTGTTCGGCCGTGTTCGGTTCGGTGTGTTCGGTTCGGTACAGCCTTAAAAGTTACTGAATAGTGAATTGTATCAGGCGAATTTTTGATTGTCCTTGATGGTGATGTGGTTGTTAGTTCACTTCACCGACAATCTTCTTCAGACAGCTTTTGAAAGTATAACGCTTTGGTTTACATCGTTTGCTTTGTGATTTTAGTTTGAAATTAGTTGCACATGTGGCCTTGCCCATGCAACGGTGAGGCTCATGAAATGTTGAAACGAGCTCCCTGAAAAATACCGAAGGCCACGTGCATGGCTAATTTCAAACGAAAACTATAAAGCAGATGACGAACCTACCATATTACAACTACCACGATTATATTACCTTGCCTTGGTGACGTCATTGCACCACTGATCTCTACGCTGGGTTGTTAGCACTCATTCTCACACAGTAACTTTGTGAGAATGAGAGTTATAAGTAACTTGAATCCAATGGCATGACATCAGTGTGAAATAAGGCAGGAATTCACGAAAATCACAGGGACAACACTAACACACGTTGAACGGTTTGCCATCCCACCAATAAAGATGGCCATCAATGAACAGCAGTGCGTGTCGCTTGAGGTTTCTGGATCCAGCTATACTACAGTTATGTTGGTGTGATGGATACAGGATTTTTAACGGTGTCAGGAATTTTCATTTTAAAGCAGACAATAATGGAAAATTTTTAAATTTTTAAGTAGTGACGGTATTCTGGGATCAAAATACCAGAAGATGTTTTTATTACCTTTATACCCCTTTTGACTTGTAATGTCACCAATTTTAGTTTTTAGTGATCCTCTGTCCGAAACTGTTGCACTCCATCACACCCCCCCCCCCTTGCGTGACATCATTTGCGTATGGTCCCTTATGTTTAAGGGTTTCAAAATATATAAGAACAAAGCCGCACGTCATTTTAGTTGGCAGTCTCAGCAGAAAATTAATCACACAAGTCCGCCTAAACAAACAAGGAAGCTAGCTTGATTCATACTGCTATTAGAATGAGTAAAATATTTCACTTTTGGTATCAGTCAGTACAAATTTTCTTATGTTACTTACCTTCAACATATTCAGCTGATGTGTCTGGAGGCAGCTTTCTTTGAGGTGCCATCATCGTCTCCAGCAATTGGAACCAAAGATGCTGTAAACACAGAAATGATTGAGAACAAAAACGAAAATTTTAACTAGTGAAAATTAGTTTTTACTTACCAAAAATACTTACCTTCAGTAATATTGCTAAAACCACCTTTTACGCTATTTACTGCTCGCTTATGAACTAAAAACCCCATTTTTTATGTTCTCCCTAAGCTTTTCTCCACTGCCGCCAGGTGGCGCTGTACGTCCTTACCGACGTCAGCGCCCCCACCAGTCCAACCGCATCACTTTTTCACGGGCACTCTTTCCTTAGCGATCGGAAACACCCATGCATAACGAGAATAATCATCAAGTAAAGTAAGCACATATCTACAATTACCCAAGGATACCGTGCGACTTGGTCCCCAAACATCCATGTGAAGGAGCTCGAGGGGCTTCTTACTCTGCAAAGCACCAATACCCTTAAAACTGGCCCTAGTCGATTTGGTTACTTGCAGACCTCACACTGAGGAGAGTTAGGCTTCACTCACTTGTACCCATGTACCACCTTGGAGTTTATGTAAATTTATCAGGCCCAATTTACGCTGATGACCGAACCTCGAGTGCCAGGTTTCCACAGAAACCAACTTAATTGGATTTAACTTCAACATGTACTTTAAAGTCCCCCTTCTGATTCATACTTAAGCCAAGGGAACTCTTACTCGAACCAGATGAACAAGCTACAGCTCCATTGACATGTTTTGGTTTGACCTTATGAGACAACAATGCATACACAATACAACTTGTTTGCGATTCGCTGGCCCCGTGCGACCGCATATAGCGGCCAGACCCCAAAGGGCATCAGATTCACCCCCCCCCCCCCCACTCAGCCTAAGGACCCAAGGAAGAGAAAACAGTCGAAGGTAAAAGGAGGGGGGAAAACCCTACTTCAAACCCATAGTACTAACTGTCCAAGTTGCCAAACTCCAGTGAGACCATGTCTTGATGCACACCGCAGGAGCCAACGCAGCTGCCATTCCAGGACCAAAGAAATGTAGAGGCAATAACGATTAATGTAAACATACCCTAACATACCATAAATACATAGGCCTATGGGCAAACGCCCATGGAGACACTCATCATACCGTTGGCGACACATGACGACTGAGCAGCGACACCTGGGGACTTTTTTTTTTTTTTTTTTTTTAAATTGGTCCCGCCGCGCCAGTGTCATAGCAGCCACGCTCACCGGCGACATGTGACACCCTCGAAGTGACAACTGGCAACAGAACGGCGACAATGTGTCCCGCTGCGTCAGCGTCATAATAGCTACTTACCCTGGTGACAACTGGCTACAGAACGGCGACAATGTGTCCCACTGCGTCAGCGTCATACAGCTACTTTCCCCGGTGACAACTGGCTACAGAACGGCGACAATGTGTCCCGCTGCATCAGCGTCTAGTAGCTACTGAGTGTCGCCGATGGTGCTACACGTGTTGCCAGTGGGGACAGCGTGGGTCCGGTTAAAAACCGCCCTCAATTTGCACCCCTCGGTTCAACCAGCGTTGCAATTATGTCCAAACGCGGCACTTGCAACTTTTTTTTTTTTGCTGGGATAGTCGGACCACGGACAGTGCCCGTGGCCGGCTTTTTACCACTCAGTGTAGGAACCGCACCGCTATTTTCCCCACCGGGAGCGGTCGTCCTATTCATCCTCTCAACACTAATGGTTTTCAACTTACCGCCACTGTCGGCCACTCACCTAACGCCCGCCATCGGATCGGCACGGACCTGCCTTGCGGGACGGTGACAACTCCACTGGCTCACTCTACAAATCACCATCTGCATGAAAAAAATGATATTTCAACACGAACAACATCCCGGGGAAGAACGGGAGGCAACGACGCCTCCGTAACCACGAATCACAAAAGCTTCTTTCTCGGCCGCCATCTTCCCCTCGGCAACGACCGGCCGACCAAAAAACACCGCCGGCATGGCCGTATCCGTTAAGCCTACCGTCTACCGACCGTTGCCGTGCTTCGATCCTGTTCCCACCGTGCTGTTTTCCAATAAGCCGCTCGTCGGATCCACTTCTTGACATCGAAGTCCGTTGTTGTAGCCCATAATACGCGTTGGTTAATTCGCGAAGCATGCAGTAAAAACTCGCACAACCATCCACGATGGAGTGCTCGAAAAGAATTGCGGTTGGACTGGTGGGGGCGCTGACGTCGGTAAGGACGTGCAGCGCCACCTGGCGGCAGTGGAGAAAAGCTTAGGGAGAACATAAAAAATGGGTTTTTTTTAGTTCATAAGCGAGCAGTAAATAGCGAAAAAGTATTTGCAGGAAGTAAAAACCAACTATTTTACGGTCGTTTCGGATCTGCTTTAGATATTTTTAGTATTTACACCGTATGACGATTGGCTAAAGGAAGAATGACAAAAGAACCAATTCATATTGATTCAAATTTACATACTGTTGGAATAATTAATAAGTGAAACATGCCATGTTTGAAGAACTGAGGATTCAAACCCAGTGTAGGAAACTTGTTATATGTACACAATTGTGGATATTTTAGAAAGCGCTAGTCACTTTACGTCAACTAAGTTCACACAATACAAATTCATAGTTCACTGTAGAATGGTAGATTTTGGTTATTACTGCATATCTCCAGAACATTGATGGATTCCGTAGCCCTTCGTATGAAAAATATAACCAAATTCCTACACTAAAAGTAAAATACAAACCGATTGGAATTTTCTTAACCTGGATCATTTCATCATTGTAAATGGACGAGTGCCTTAATTGGTATTTTTGAATAAAGATGATATTCTTGGGGAAGGATGTGGTACAGTGTGTATGGATCAGACTGGAGTATGGTGATGGATTGCCATATCTACTTAAGGAGTTAAGTAGTGGACTAGTGGAGGAAAGCTAGGCTGCTAACAAGTGTTAAGAGGTAGCTAAAAGTTGGCTAAAAGCTTACTTCTCGTTCGTTGACCGACATTCGACTAGAGTTCCGTTGACAAAATTGAATGAGAATGAAGAGCGTCGCCTGCAGACCGCTCCACGCTATTTCCAGCGAGCCGGCTTCCGACTGGCTGCGGCCCTGAATCAACAACTGCAATACTTCCTCAATACGAACTTCCAAGTTCTAGAGATCAACAAAAAAAAATAATAATTTGTGGGTCCACATAAATTCTGCTTACAGCATGCGTTTAGTTTTATGAACACAAGAACAGCTTACTTGTAGCATAATTGTGAAAGCCTCTTGAGCACGACCAAGTTTCTCTAGTAAAAAAGCAGCCGCATCCAATATATTATGTTTCTTTATAATCTGAAAATAAAATTCCAAAACAATTTGAATTAGGCAACTGTATAAATTATTTAAGGTTTCGAATAATATAAAACAAATTTATTCTAAATGTTATTACGGTGACAATTGTGCCAATGGCAGCATAGTTTACTCTGCCTACAGAACTCAATGTGATCTGTATATCTGGGCAGTCTTTATTAAGTCAACAAATTTGTTGATCACGGTGTAAGGAACAGGAATACCAAAAATTTTTTCTTGGTTATAGATTATGCCATCACAGTACAGGGTCTTGGTAAACCCTTTGAGCTTCTCCAGTACAGAATGGGCCGGAGCCTCGAAAGATGAGCCATTTCATAACAATTTAACCCTTTACTTCGTTGACGTTTACACAAACTTTCAACCCCATTTTCTTAGCGAAAATTGGCAGTTTCTCCACAATCACACATCACATTAGAAATTATGTTGTTACTGCCGAATAATTGTGTTTCAGTAATTTGAAATACGAGTTGCACGAGACGCATGAAAGTGTGTATGTTTGTGATTTGTGGAGAAGTGTATAGAAGCATATATGTGAAGAAAAAGATTAAGGAAACTGCAGTTAAGTTTTATTTAGATCTGAAAAGCTACATGCCATACAATGCAACAACAGTAGAAAACATAAAAAAAAGAAAACAGCTCTCCACAGTGAACTGGTATATGGATAAAGAGCAGGCATATCTTTCGCTCGTTCTTACCTCTAAAGTTTCGTCAAGACGATAATCTTCATTACTTTTTATAAAATTGTACACTTGGTTAGGGGAAAACTGGCACATCAGATCGATATATTTCTCCAGTAGTGAAGGGTCAATATCTCTATCATCTCTCGTTGCCAGAGAAGATGCATTAGTGCGTGACAACACTGTCTCTCTAGAAGTATACAGTACGTACTATATTATCAACTACTGAGTAAAAATTGTACACAAAAACAAATATGCATTAATACTGAAACTTGATCTCATTTTTTTTGTCACGGAAATGCTAAAAATTCTAAGAAAAATGTGCTTACTCTCCTACCTCCCCTACTCTACATTTACTTCAGAATATAAGGTGATTATATCAGCATGCAGTTTTTTTTTTTAAGAGAATAGATAAACCTCTGGCTCGGAGTTTTTGACACCACAATATGAATGTGTAGAAATTTACCCTCTTTTTTAATACTACCTCCAGGACAAAATATGAATTTTAAAAAATAACATGTGCTTAACCATTCCCTAGCCTAAACTGAATTCTTTTTATCCATTAGATTTATCAATTAGATTTTTGTATTACTGTCTGCTACGAAACAAAATTACTGACAAGAGTTAAAAATCCTTGCTTCTGTCACACCAACATCCCACATGGCAGCTGGATGTTGTTGGCAGCAGAGTGGCAGCAATCTTTATTGTCTTGGCTCGTGGTCAGTGGGAACAATGAGGGAAGGCAGGGTGGGTAATCAAGTAGGTATCTTAAGGATAAAAACGTATTTACAAACTAGCTACGGAAAGGTTAATCACATGTTTTTAACCCAGAAAAATCCAATGATGGAGTGGATCTAATAAGCTATCATAGCTGGAGTCGTCTGTTCAACATTTGATCTGCAGAGCAGTGCGTTCTGCCTTTTCTCTACTTTGGTTCCTTAGTTTCATCGAGGTAGTAATGCAGCGTTCTTACAAGCATTACAGTCCTCCTCTTTGCCAACTTCCAAGGGGGAACCATGTATGACCGTGTAAAACCGTTTAAGACTTTGATGCTTCAGCGGTTGCCTGCATCTTCGCTCAGAACGAGGCTCGTGGCAGAAGTCTCATCAAGCTGTAGTTATTAGCGTCCAAAACGCTGATAAGCTTTTCCGTATTGAGTGCTTGAATCTTGCTGAAGCGTTTTCCAGAAGCCAGGATGAGAAGGAAGACTGTCTTTCGGGTTAGGAGACCCATTGACCCAGTGTCTCGTAGGGTTCATTGAGAAGATATGTCAATACCAAAGGAGCCGTAAGGTCTCAGAAAATACCAAGGGAAGATCCCATTGTAGAAATAGCATTTTTGTGATGGATTTTCCACGCCGAAGGCTGTAATGAGTCTGGCAATGAAGTCTTCGACGACAGAGGTATGTTCAGTTGAATTAATGGCTGAACGATAAACCTTGATGGCGGACATGGGCATCTCAGAAGAAAAGACTTGAGTGAGGAATTCGGTGAGTTCGGCTAAAGATGGAGCCATGGGATCAGTCTGCTTTCCACAGCACCAACAATGCCACCCGAAGGCACTTAATTGCATTTGTAGATCTTGCTTGTATTCTCTCAGAGACAGCAGACAATGAAGTTGGCAACCTGCTACGAAAGAGGAGGATTTGGAGAATAGTAGCTACGCATGAAGTTTTAAGACTGGTAGTGTTTTATGGATGATCCTTTCTTTCTTCTGGGTGAGCAGATCCTCCTCCATGCATGGCCTCCTTGGGTGGTTTATCCGCAGATCCAGAAGGGGCACAAATCATGGCTGAGCTGGCCAATTCACGGTGATGAGGACGAATGTTCCTTCCATGTTTGCGATCTTCTCCTGGGCCAGTGGTAGCAGGACATAAGGAGGGAAGCTGCAGGCAAACATGCGAGTCTGCGAGGCTGTCGAGCATCTATTGCACATGCTTGAGGGTTCGGGAAGGTACTCGTGTAGTTTGGGAGCCGGTGATTTGAGCATGTGGAGAAGAGGATGATCATTGGAGTTCCCCTCAGGACGAAGATGGTCAGTTCCCTGCATACAGAAGCTCTCTGTATATTATAACATTCAAGAGGTTGGCCAACAAAAAGATAGGGGATTTCCTGAGCGAGTGCCTCCTCCTTTGTTCAAGGCAGCAGCAGTGGGGTTGTATCTGCGCACTTGAATCATCCTTCTTTTCAGCTGTTGTTGGAAATGATGCATGGCAAAGTAGATTGCAAGAAGCTGCAGGATGTTAATGTGGAGTTTGCGTTTCTCTTGATTCCACACTACAACTGACGAGGCATAGGTGTGGACACTCCACCCTACCGGAGAGGAATCCGTCTCTGATGGGGACTCCTGAAGCAGTGTTCATGGGGTCACACAACCACAGGGCTTTTATAGTTGGAAAATCCAAACACATTTAAAGTCAGTCTTAATAAGGGTTGGGATCTGGATTCCAGTGAGCCTTCCTGTACCAATGCAGGAGGCGTACTGTTCATCCTGCTGTAGGGAATGAGGCATGCAGCAGCATCCAGGAGGCCTATGAACTTGCATAGAGACCTCTTGAAAAGTTCTGATGAACAAGCAGAGTGAAGACTACTTCCTTAATGAGGATGAAAAATCTCATGAGCTATAGGCGAGACTACCTTAGTTGTTTCTGAAGTTGCTTCCGAAGCCTAATTTGAACAGGAGGTCCGCCGTGGTCTGGAGGTCTGATCGTTTTTGAGTCTTTGTTCCGGAGAAGCCAGTCGTCTAAATAGGAATGTGTCCTGATGCTTCTGGAATGAATTGGCTTGGTGATTCAGGTAAAGACCCTCGGAGACGTTGTCGTCAAAGGCTACATTTTCCCACTGACGACGAATCTGAACAGATGAAAGATATCCGGGTGGAGAGGGAGGTGGCCTCCAGGTTGATGGACAACATTAATTCACCAACTGGACTAAATTCCGGAGTGTGTCCACGGTCTCCATTTTGAAGGTTGAGTTACTTATGAACTTGTTCAGGAACTTCAGGTTGAAGTGAGATGATTTCCTCTTGTCTTCTTCGAGACCAGAAAAATGGTGCTGCAGAATGCTGGTTTAGTTCAAATCCGGCAAACCTATACTGCACCTTTTTTGACGATGACTTCTACTTCTGAGAATAGATCTTGGGTCGAGCGTAGGCATAGTTCCATGGAGGAGAATCTGCTAGCTTCGGGTAATGGAAAAAACGTTGATTGATAGCCATTCAAGAATATGGAAACGAGACGCAGTCATCCGTAATCTCACTCCAAGCTTCTAAATGTTGTTGAAGGCGGCCACCTACCGAAGTAAGATGAGCTTTTAGCTGAATCGGGGAATCTTGAATGTCAATATTTTCCACTTTTTCCCTTTTTCGTTGGAGACTTGCTGCGAGGAGGGTTTCTTCTTTGAGGAGTCCTTTCCCCTTTGCACTGATTTTTTCTGTCTTTTCCATGATTCCTGCCACGGGAGGATCCATGAAAAGGCAGCCCATCTTAACCACTTTCCTTTTGCTAGCTGTTGCGGTTGTTTCTTTTTCAGAAATGCTTGACATGCAGAAGCTTGCCAGAACTCTGCATTGAGACACGGTACTATTTTGTAACCTTGAGAATTTCTCCTTTGAACAGGGTAGAAGTCTCCTAGAATGGAATTGATCAGAGTTCTTGAACTTTAGTCTGGTGAAGTCTAGAAGCAGGGGCAAGAAAGGCATCTCGTCGGTGAAGCATGCTGTTCCTCAACCTTCAGTTTGCCAGTGAATGACTTCAGAAGAACATTTGGTAGCCTTTTCTTAAAAGCAGTGACACATCTTCAAGTTTTTTGATAGCTGCCTTGCAGGTATAAGTTGGATCTTTATAGGCTTCCAGGAAGGAGGCAGCTGCAATGTACATTAAATCAGCATGAGATACCGCTTTAATGGCCACGTGTTGGATATTCTCCAAACACTCGCAGAGACGATAAGAAATGGGCATTTGCTTCGAACTTTCAAAGCAGTACCAAATTCCAGAGGGGCCGAATTACAAACGAAGTTGGCCTCGATGAAGGGGACAAACTGAGCTGGCCGTGCCGATTTTTCTCTTACATTGAAGAAAAAGGCTTCCGAGCCCTTTGAGAGAGGGCCAATGGTTCCATCTAGCTCCACATAGGTTCACATTTTTCCTCTTAAACGACCATCTTGTCGAAGAATGGATCTAACAACGAGAGAAAACCATAGAAGGATTTTTTTTCAGAGGTTTGCCTGGCTCGGTCACAAAGTAAGTATCAATTCTAAGTCCCTGATTCTTAAAAGGGACTTCACAATTGGCGGAAAAGAAGACTTACCACACGACAGCTACCGAAATTAGTGGAGAAGGCTTAATAATAGATTCGGACACAACACCAAACCTTTACTTAGGCGTACAAGCATTTTTACGGTGTCTTTCTTAAGTGTTCTTTACAGTTTTGCTTCCCAGAGTTGAGTACAGAGAGTCGGCAGTGGATGCAAAATCTCTAGCATGCTTGACATGAATGTGTGTCATACAAAGTTTACATTTCTGTATTTGGAAGAATAATGGACGAATGTTCTGGAGGAATTAAATGGCATGTTTCACAGGGCTTGGAGTGTGGGCTTACACAGAAAGTCCAGCTAAGTTTGTGACTGTTCAATTCATGGTGTTTGGTATGAGTACAGAGCGTAGGGCTAATATCGGGCGACGTTGTAATTTTGATTTCGGGTGAAGCCATGAAATTGGTGGAGAAACACTTCTAAAAAATGTACGATGGCCAAACCCTAAACACAGGTGATAAAATCAAGCAAATAAAGTGGTGACAGCACATAAATACGTGCCAAAATAAACAAGTCAGGAAAATCAAAACATAAGGACAACACAAAAACACATTTTGGCTGTCGTGTGTCCTGACAATACAGGTGATTGACAATCTGTGCAAGCTCGGCAGTTGAGGTACATGGATCTAGCTATCATTGGGTATGTTGGTGAGATACAAACAAGGATTTTTAACTGTGTCGGTTATTTCATCTGTTAGCAGACAAAAATACAAAGATTGGGGAGATATTCTGGGATAAAAATATCAAATCAACGCCGTAGCTTTACTTGTCATGTGTACCGTGTCCCACGTGGTGAATGCGAGGCCATATATATTATATATATATATATATATATATATATATATATAGGAGAGCCACGAAAGGCCACTAGAATAAGGGTTAAACAGCACATGGCCAACGCAAGAAATACAGTAGGCTCTCCTTATAACGAATAACCTAAAGAGCCATAAAGTGGAGCGCCAAAAAATGGTACTTTATACAGAGAGTTCCATTATAGCGAACCGTTAGTGAAGTGATTACAAAGTTCTTTTTACAGAGGGGAAAAACCTGACAAATAAAATCCAACTACCTGCTTTCTGATTGTACTGTGAAGGCAGTGTGCATAAACCGCGTTTGTACATTGTTCGGTGAAAAAAAGTTTCTATTTTGAGTTGTAGTTCAGGTTTTCCATTCTTGTCGTCCGATAAATTCATTTGATTTCTTGGCCGACACAAAGTAGGCGATGCTTGTAAGCACGACGGAGTGTTTGAATGGAATTCCATTCAGGGGTCGAAATTAGTCATTTTACGTACGTCATCGGTCCTGTAAATCTGGTCCGATTTTTGTTCTGTTTTTTTTTTTTTTTGCATTGGTAATGTCTCTTTGTTCCCTAGACTTTCCTAATTTATACTCATGGTGTGTGATGCATATTTAAGAAGTTAGCCGTTGAATGACCTTGATACCATTTGGCAAGGTCATTTATTTCTTGTCAATCAATGGCCCCGCTCGGCCTCATCACATAACCCGGGTCTTATAACATATCATTCAGTAGTACTTTAGCTATCAAGCTGGGTCACAACTTAACTGATCACCCTGTATAGAGGTTCCTTTAAACAGAGGTCTTTTAGCATACAAACAAAAGGTGGCCATCTGGCCAACCAAATTGTTAAAGTGTTCTATATAAGGAAACATTCCTTATACGGAAGTTCGTTATATAGAGAGTCTACTGTAATGTTGAAACGAACAGAATCGCTGTTCACCACATAGACATGACTCACAAGATTGATTGGGCAAGGACAGATAACTCTTATCGTCTCCAATTCCAATAGGGACTCGCATCTGAGAGGACTTGAATCGCTGGCTATTCAACATCACCTCCGACAGAAGGGCGTGCTGATGAATATGCAGGGACCATGCAGCCAGCCATTCAATTTCTGCTACGGAAGGATTTTTTGTGCTAAAGGAAAAGTGGCAAACAGGCCCACCAAATATCGGAGGCCACGATCAAATCGCCAATTTTCCAAACCACAAACAAGATCGGCAAGGAGCAGGAAGTAGAGAAGACACCCGACGAAGACAGTCGGCTGTGTAAATACCATCTCCAGGCTGTCGAAAATTCGCAAAGATTTTAATATTTTAATATCGTAAATCCTCTATTTGCGGCCGGGTCCTTAATTGTAGCCGGGTGTTTTGTCAATCATGAATTAGTAGTAGCCAGTCTCTAATTATAGCCTGGTCAAAATAGCTTGATTTTGAAAAAAATTCTATGAAAGACAGTGTTCGTGTTCTACATGTACTGATACCGTAAATTTCCTTTCTAAATTTTATAGGAGCCTGTCTCCAGATGTATCCAGTCTCTAAAATTATAGCCGGGTCATAATGGATTGATTTCCAACAAGTGGCCCAGGCTACAAATAAAGGATTTACGGTATTATCTTGACTTTTTTGAATTTATATTTTCCAATTCCAAAGTAAGATAACGAACATTTAAAAAATAATTTTCCAGTTAGACTATCATCTATTTTAGGATTATCCATTGTACGATAACCGTTTAGATGATTTTCCTGATTTTTTTTTTAGTTACGCAGATATTAGACAATTGTCCCATTAGCCTATTTTCAAGTTAGACTTTTGTCCAAAGCCCCAACTGAGCTTCCCTGTACAAGCTCGTAGAATCACCCCTCGTCTTAGACACATTGTGCATGCTAAGATATCAGCACAGCAAACATTTTTATTGGGGGTTGGGGGGGGGTATAGTTTTTAATAAAGTAAAGCCAGACAAATTATACCTAAAATATAAATATAACTTTTATTTTATCTTGCAAACCAACCTGTATTCAAACATTCCTTGCAGAAAATAAAATTGGCACTTTGGACTGTCCTAGAAAACAAAACAAAAATGCCCACCAAAATTTCAGCTATGTTTCTAAGAAACATGTACAGCATATCTAATGTGAGATGCAGCAATTCCAACACAGTGTATTGAAATATTACCTGTAACTGACTGGTTACTCGGTCAACTAGGTGTGAGAAATGTTCATAGATAAGACGAGCTGTCTCTGTGTTGTCAATGTCAATCATCTCCTGCATGAAGAAAAAAATACGCAATTTTAAAGGTACAATTGGTTTTTACTTATCCTAAAATACTTACCCTTTTGTTATTGGTTAAATATAGTTTATTTATGCTCTATGTCCAAACCTTAAGTTTTAAGCTTCGATAGCTCCTCAGCAGATGACGTCCCTGCTCATATCCCTGCAGGCATTACCACATGTCTCTGACTTTCGTTTGGCGAATAATCCGATTCAGCGAGAGCGGGGACGTTGGGTGGGTTCACCTAAGGCTAAGTATTTTAGGATAAGTAACTAAAAAGACAAAAATACCAGTTGCAACTGGTTGATTTTGTTTTCATTCCCTACGATGAAAATATAATACATTACCTATTATTTTTAATAGCAGTTTCCCTCCTTTGGAGCTCTTGTCCCTAGAACTAAAGTTGTCTTCCCTGCCGTACTACTAGCCTGCCTTCACTGCGCATGCGCGGGCGCAGGCCTCCTATATAAACGGGACGCTCGGGATCCGCCTCATCTTTCTTCCTCTCAGCAACTTTGGAACCGAGAGCGGAGGCAAGGCGGGCCTACAGGTAATGTAGATTTTCATCGTAGGCAATAAAAACAAAAATCAACCAGTTGCAGCTGATATTTTTGTCTTTTTAATTGCCGATGACAATATACATTACCATTATTTTTAATAGCAGACTTCGTCAACGAGTGGTGGAACCAAAGTTAACGGTGGCCCGTGCTACGAGTCGGTAGCCCGAGAAACAAGTCCTGGAACGCGTGCCTATCGGACAGTCCGGTATTTTAGCAACATAGGTGCGGGAGGAGATAAAACATTCATTCGGCGGAGCAAACAGGACATGCAGACCTTTGAGTCGGAAACAGGGGTAGGTCCGGAAGACTGGTACCAGTATAGGCGGAACGGAACGGGTCATACAAGGAAGTGGTGATTCCGGATACAGAAACGATGGGGCGTTTCGAAGGGCAAGGCAACAAAATCCAAAATAAAATAGGGAAGTAAGCCACCTGTAACAGTAGAAAACTGTGCGTGGAATATTCCGACAGTATGGAACTGACACAGGTGCAAGACAGATGCGTCGTGGTCCGTAGAAAAGGTGATGCATGTCAGACATTGAAGGGATGGAATCGGTCGTCAAAACATGCTGGACGTCGAAAGGACGGAACCGGTCGTTAGTGTTGAGACTCGCTGCTGAGTCGCCACTATGCTGGTCGTTCCGAGTCATTATCTAGTTCGAGGCCATTGCGAGACCCTTCGAGACCCGTATACTGTACTGTCTAATATTCAATCACTTACTGACTGTCTTTGGTGCTCAAGGGGTTTATTCATCTGATCACTAGCAACACTTATCTGCGGTGATGTTTCGGGCTCCTGTCTCCTGCTGGTTGCCATGAGAGTCCGAGTCGTCATCCTCTAAAGCACCGCTCATGCACTCATCTGCTGCCTTGATGTGGGGGGCCGTCCCCGGAAGCTGGGTGGCGATCCGGTACCATGGCAAGGCCAGCTGGGAGCGGGAGGTGCCCGCAACATGCGCCCCCTCCCCAAAATTTGCCGTCCCGGCAAATGCTAGGTGGGAATACAAAAAAGAGGTTTACATTAGTTTCAGTTTCAGATTTTTAAGACAGCCTGTTTCCAGTTTAGTTTTTGATTACAGGAGTTTTTTTTTTCTTATTAAACAACAGTATACTTAATTAGGCAAGTTAAGCAAGTTACGGGATGGGGGGTTAACCAAGTGCCGTAGGATACATGCATTTGTGTAGGGTTCAGGTAGGTAGAGGGACCAAAAAGTGGTAGCTCAGTAGGTAAAATGCAAGTCATTAGTCAGGGGCCGATATTGCGCAGAAGCAATTTTTTTTTCGTGTGATGCTAAAGAGGAGAGCTGCATGCATGGCTGTTATGCAGGGTACAAGACAAGGAGTGCTACAGAAAAGCGACACCTCAAGCGGGTGCAACGTGCGCAAGTGGAAGGCGGGAAATTCCAGAAACCAATACATGCTACCATATGAACAACCTCTCGGGGCATGCGGGCGAACTCATGTACAGCAAATGTTTACATGGGCCGATGGGCCTTTGAATAATCTTATGACTGAAACTTCGTGAGTTGCTGCTGTAAGATGCCGGTGCGAAAAAGTTTCCTTGAATATTTTTTGGTTTTGGTATAAATATTGACATGGTGCGAGAGTTCCTCAGCTAATGTAGCGCAAGGTAGGGATTATCGAGAGTTTCTCGTCGATCTGGATGCACGATGAACAACTGGGCACGAGAGTTTTTTGGCGAATGCGAAAGGGGTAAAAATACACTGCGCAAGAGTTTCTTGACTAATGATGCAAAAGATTAAAATACGATGCACAAGAGTTTCTTGGCTAATGATGCGAAGCACTGGCATTCACACAAGGTTAGTACAAGCACTCTTGGAAGGGCCAGTCTACGCTGGTTACATTTGCCATAGGAAGCTGAGTAGCTGCATAGCACACCATGTCGAGCCGGTACCGGGCAGTTTGCGAGTGGTGCGCTTCGGTCTAACGGTGAGTTGCACTGCATCTTCGTCCAGGTCTGATTTGTCACCGGTTTGGGTTTGGGGAACTGGATTGATTTGCGTGGGAGAAGATTCGCTTGATGGGTGTTCTTCATCGTGATCACTCGCGGAGTCTCCCGACATGTCTGGTGTGGAGTCTGCGTTGGAGGTCATGTTGGGCTGCCAGGTCTGTAGGAGTCTCGACTTCTCAAGTTCCAGTTCACGGACGATTGCTGGCGCCCAGTTCAGGTTGAGTGGAGCCATGTCGAAGATGCTCGCTTGAAATTCCAGGAGGGAGCCCCAGGATTTCAATGTGTAGGTGAACTGCGTACGTCGTTCGACAACAAAGAATGGGCTTGTGAAGAGTTCCGACATATCAGCGATATTGTTTCTGAAGTAAGTGTCCAGAATTCCTTTTTCACAGTGCTGCACGATGGGGCCAAGGGGGTAGTTTTTGATGCCTAGAAGCTCTGAGCCTCTCTGCTCCGTATATTTACGGTTCGCTTGTACCATGTCAAGGGAGTCTTGCAAGACGATGAACTTGTCTTCGTCAGTGACTTGCACACTCATGGGGATGTGCCAGCCGCATGCGATGGCGGCCAGGCGTCGCTTCGAGAGACATCTCCCTTATCGCCGGTGTGAATTCTTGTAAGATGCGCATATGTTCGTACGCTGCGTGCCAACATTTCCAATTGTGGTAGGGTTCTCCCTCGTCATCTAGAGGTGTGGTGGGTGCTTCTAGTCTTAGTTTCTTGTGTACAGTTTCAAGTTGCTCATCATCCTGGAGATGCGGTTCCATGGTGATAGGGTGGTAGTAGTGTTCCATGTCTACTACGTTTGTGATTTTGATCTCGTTGGCGGTCATCAATGTACCTCACTTGGTACGTGAGATACGTGTGTTGCTGGACTATGCGGAACTATGTCGTGATAACTTCTTAGCGACACCTTTGATTGCGGAGGACTGTACGTGCGATCGTAATTTTACCAGTTGTCCAACTTTGAACGCAGGGCTCGACCTGTGGCGGTCATAAATTTCGCTGCTCTAGCTGCCACTTGGAGATGAGCTCTAGCGAGATCTCTGGCTGTTTTCAGGTTCTCTTGAATTTCGGCTTTGTAGTCATCCAGGAAGGACTTCCACTTCGACTCATCACGTCAGCAAAAGGAGGAATGACCCAAAAACTAGATTGGGAGCTCACAGACCGACTAAAGAAATATGTCAAAAACGAAAATCGGCTGAAACACACGGCAGACTTGCTGGAGAGTTTGAGATATATTGAGATGGAGGAAGATGACATTTTGGTGTCGCTCGATGTGATGAAGCTTTTTCCAAGCCTGTCACACAGGTTAATCGTGGAAATGTTAGAGAAATCTGCAAAAAGAGTGGGTGTCACATCTGAAGTGTATGAAGAAGATCGAGCCATACTGAATGTGATCTTAGCATCCATTTACGTGCAGTTTAATGGAGTTACCTACATACAACAGAAAGGAGCACTGATGGGGAACTCGTGCTCGCCAGCAATTGCCAAAATGGTGCTCCAGCACTTAGACGAGTGGATCCTGAGCAACAAGCGATTGAATTTGTGGAAGAGATTTGTGGACGACGTGATTGCAATTATGAAACGACAAGACGTCCAAAAGATCCTTGAGTTGGTCAACAGCTGGCACAGGGACATTCAGTTCACTGTTGAACTCGAGCAGGGGAATTCTCTTCCCTTTTTAGGTGTCCGGCTGACGAGGACGAAGGAAGGCAGAATTCATTACCAGCCGTACTCAAAACCAACAGCTACACGACGAGGAATACCCTTTGATTAAGGACGTCCAGTGCACCAACTCAAGGCAATCGCCAAGAACGAATTTGTGCGAGTTGTTCAGAGATCCTACACCCTAGAAGAAGCATGGCCACATCTACGTGAGCAAAAAGGAAAATTCATTGAGCTAGACAACCACCGGGGCTCCAGAATAAATTGATGAAGGAAGCAATTGGAGTGAGCAAAGCGGGACGACGACAGTGCAAGGAAGATGAAAGACCAGTGAAGGAAACACCAATGAGAGTAGGAATAACGTACCTGAAAGGAGTGAGCAGTGGTATACAGCGAGTCCTGAGAGCGCGTGGAATTAACACTTACCTAAAGAATGGAAAGAAACTGAAAGAACAGCTGATGGGCCGAAAACAAAATGAAAGAGACTGCAACAACAGGAGTACGAGAAATCGACAAGCACAGCTCCAAGAATGTGAAGCAAAAGACATTGAGGGAATGCTGAAGGAAGTCCCTAATACGAGAGAAGGAGTGTATAGGATCCCATGTGGTGGGTGTGAAGCAACATATATAGGAGAGACCAGAAAAGGGATCCATATGAGAGTAAAACAACACCATGCGGACGTACGAAACAAAGTTGAAACCAGCAGCATAGCAACCCACTGCATGGAGACTAAGCATCCGATTGACTGGAAAAATACCGAGACGCTCCTAATTTCTAACAACAGAAGTGACGCACATCTACGAGGACTAGAGTCCCTGGCTATTGTTGAGCACACCAGAAAGCACAAGAAATTAATGAATTTACAAGGGCCATCAAATCCCACCATTAGCCATTTAATAAGCAGAGAGGTTAGCGCTCACCTAGAAACGCATTGGAACGAGCAACATCGTAAATACGAGAGGCTACAGAAGGCGCCGTTTTTCAAAACACAAAATGAAGACGTAGTTGGAGACGGAGAACGGACTGAAACTTAGTGCCCGAGGAAGACAGATGTGAAGCAGTTATACCACCAAACTAGCTAAAGCTGTCGAAAATTCGCAAGATATTGTGAGATCGAGTTTTATAAGATCTAATATCTTAACTTGGTGAAGATGAGTGTTAATCAAGTTGGACATAAAGTCTCGGAAAATATTGTAATTTTTCACCGTAAAGAACTCCATCATTTGTTTACTGAAGTGCAGTTTAGTTACAGGAAGTGATTCTGCCGCTGCAATGTTCCGGGCTTGTTGGTGAACGTGATGTTGGAAGCATAGAAAAACAAATTCTTGTCATGAAGACTAGTTGCAGAGGCGGAAGCCAGCTGACCGTTATTCAGAGGTTAGGTTTCCGGTCCGTTAGGTTTGTTGGAAATGCTTCAGCCTAAGGCAAGAGAAAAGAAATATTTAAATTAAATATGTTGAAGGTGCAAACTAGGGATCGACCGAGTCCGGATATATCCGGATCCGGCGCCGGATAATGTGGTATCCGGCAAGATCCGAATCCGGCCATTATATTGAGCCGGATACCGGTTGCAACACAACCAAAACTTGTCGCTGTAAACATGTTGCATGTCTCAGTAAAATAACTAAGCGATACGGGTATAAAAAATTGCAGAAGTAATAATTACAGTGTAAATTAGTGCACAAAAATATACTTGGGATAATCATATCAGGTTTCCATAACTAAAAAAAAAGTTGAAGTTCGACTACGTAAATGCGCTTACGAAAATATTCATCTTCCGTTGCAGTACATAGGATACCTTGAAACGATGGTCCTCTGGTTATTCTTCCATTACAGCGTTGTTTACGGCTTCCAAATCCTTTTTAATACCGTAGAAGTAGTTTAAAGTTATTTTATTCCTAATTTATATTCGCTATCGGTGATAGCTATCCATTTACGGCCGCCATCGCACTTCCACTCCCTGCTAGTTGTCCGTCCAGAGACGCACACCTGCTCGCTTCAATGGCTGTGACCTTGACTCGCTTCGCGTGACGTCACTTGCGACTGGCCCCCGTAGCGATAGTGATCACGTGCTATACCACAGCCACCTACAGTAAAGGCCGGATCAGATCAAGACAAATTAGGTAAGTAAAATCAACCATTGACATAGAAGGAAGCGCAAGTTTGCTAAGTGCTGCCATCTCTACACCAAGCGGCAAAATTTCAACTAACCGACCAGGGTTCCAAATTCTGTCAACAGACGATGCCACTTGGCAAACTTGCCGCGTCGTTATTTGATTCGTCGTTTTGCGGAGCATTGTAGGAGGCAAATATGATACGGCCTTTACTGTAGGTGGTTGTGTCTATAACATGCAAATCGGGGAATCCCAGCTTTCCAACGCGACCAAGATGGTGGCCGTTTGTTGCGTTGTTGAGTTACGACAGTTTGAACCAAGGTCTAGTTTTAGCAAACAAAAGCAATTTCACGTCAATTTTGACGACACGGCCAACAAATCATCAATTAAGGTAATTAAAAGATGATATTAAATTAAATGAATCCAAAATAGGCGTGCCAAAGTACCTAATTCAGTCGGAATTACACCTCCGTTGTATGCAATGGCGGTTGTTCTTTGCAAACGGGGCTTTGAATCGAGAGTGCGTCGGGAGTTTTAGAAATGGTTTTGAAGTGACGATAAATCGTGGTTTGGACGTCAAGGGGTTAAATTCGAAAAGTAAGAAGTAATGACGACATCAAAAACTAGCAAGAAATATTAGCATGATAAATCAAAGATGACTTCCATGTTGCGTGAGTTGACAGTTTTGTTCATAAAATGAATAAAAATGCAGCTTTTTTTTATGTTGGTTTCGTTCCTTTTTTTGTTTTGCTTTCAGTCTTTGTTATACTGTACGCAATACAAAACGGAACGAAAGCAATTTAAAGCTGTAAATAAAAGACCTGTTGTGATTTTGATTTTGTTTTAATGCAACCAAAATTCAATAATTTTAATCTAAAATAAATAAGTGGACTACATACTGGTTTCACAAATATTGCAGAATTTTGCTAATTATTTTTCGAAATGAAGCAGTAGGCTAACAATGAGAAATCCTTCAACTACAAAAATGTTTTCTGACTGATTAACCTAATGAGTGCTTTGTTTGACTGTTTCAAAAAAAAAATTTGCAGAATTTACCAACATTGCAAAAACAGTTCTGTAGCCTACATGCAATTATACTATTCTGGTACTCATAATAGCGTAAGACTTCTACGCGTTTAATGTAAGAAAATAATGTGAAACAAAGCGAAAATTAACACCATAGCTGCAACTTATAAGGGAGAAAAATAAAACGGCTTTATTTAGTTTTTGTGTGTGAATTACCCGGTATCCGGTACCGGTCCGGATCCGGCACCTAGATCCGGAACCGATCCGGCACTGACGTCAAATTATCCGGAACCCACCCGGATCCGGCAAAACAGTATCGATCCCTAGTGCAAACAGAAATAAACGCTGGATCGGGAGGTGCGGCCAGTCAGCTTAGTCTTGGTGAGAACGTACCTAATCCAAGACAAGGTCCGTTGAATGTCATATACACGGAATAAAAAAGGAGGTCCGAGGAACAAGAGCTTGGCCGGTAGGTCTGGTCGGCCAGCCTAGTCTTGGTAGGAAAGGAAAGTACTTCTTGCAAGCCAAATCCGTATAATGCCACATAAGCGGAATCGTCGCCAGAGTTTAATTGGATGAGATAAGCTGGGCATATGTGATACGTTTCCTAATGACTCCTTCCTTGAGATGTTAGTATCCCCCCCCCACCCACCCCCGTTTCATGTTCGTAGTTCTATGAACGATGCTGGTCCGATTTAGATGGTGTATATAGCGGATCGTGGAAAAGCGGGAACAGGTGGGGAGGGACGAGTTAACTTTACAGGGTACGTGGTTACTCGACAGAGACTGGCTTGTCAAGGCGGATTTTGGAAGATAGGGACTAGGGTAAGAAGCCCGAAGATGATGAAGATCTGTAGAAAGGCATAGGAGATGCCAGGACGACTGGATACAGTCCGATTTGACCAGTGTATGGCGGGGTTCGCCTAACGGTCCACCCAAAGGTCCCGGGTGGATGTTGGGGCTCGGACCTACCCTTGGCGGCCATGCACAAGTGGAACTGAAATTCAGGTCAAGGGGAATCGGGCCAAAATCCCCTTGAAGCTCCTCCTCTCGGACTCATGCAGTAGCATTAGCTTCAAAGATGGGTAGAGCCATACTATCTGGTCCAAAAGGGACTAGGCCCGAACCCAAGTGAAGGTCCTCTTCCGGAACAGACGTTCTGACAATAGTCGTAACATCAACATCCCCAAGAAGGTTAGTGGACAGCAGATGCGGTCCACAAAAGGTGACGGAACGGGTGCTGAATCTCGGCCCGAAAACGTCCGTGGAGAAAAGTGGGAAGCCGGTTCAAAGGTGGCTGAGTCAAGGCCCAACCAACGGTACTCTTCAAAATCCGACGTACTTATGGCTGATGAAAGCAGCCGTGTCTGCAAGAAGGTAAGTGGGCAGCAGACACTATCTCAAACAGTTACGGGCCGGGCGTCGAGCCCCGGTCCGGTCCGCAGGCAGCCGAAGGCAGGTAAAACCGAAAACATGGTGCAAGGAGGGGCTAGGTCAAGGCCCAACCAACGGTCGCCTTAGAGGATCGTACACCAATGCAAGGATAGTCTATACGCTTGTAGAGATGGCCAGAAGACAGGAGACCTCAAAAGCAACCGCACACTGCAGTCGCTCTAGAAAGAAAGATGAGGCAGATCCCGAGTGGACTATTTATATAGGAGGCCTGTGCCCCCGCATGCGCAGTTAAGGGAGGCTACGAATACGGCAGGGGAGACAACTTTAGTTCTAGGGGACAAGAGCTCCAAAGGAGGGAAACTGCCATTAAAAATAATAGGTAATGTATATGGCAATTAAAAATTAATTTTATCTTTAGGATTCTGTTTTCACTTCCATCAAAAATACTTCTTAGTTAGTGGCTGACTTTATCCAAAAGGAGGTGGGTTGAGCCGAACCCGAAGCTATCTGCATAGATGATACCCATAATGTCTAAACATGACACAGTACAAAAGTAACCTCCTGATGTAATGCATCATTGTGTTTCATCGGCAGTCTCACCGGCTAGAGAAGTGGTTGAGAAGGTGTCATTGTTGCACCACAAACAAGACCTCACAATCTCATCTAAGGGGACTTCTGAGGCAAGGCCCAGGACGATAGCAATGTTCTGAGGCCGTGTTTCACACTGAGAGGGAAAAGGCCCATACGACCTGGGGTGTTCTCTAGGGATGCACCGATGTGCCTTAAAACCGATTCCGATGTCCTATTCCGATGTTAAAAAAACATCGGCCGATGTCCGTTGCCGATGTATGTCTACCGATGTTAAACAAAAGTTAGTCAAGTGTAAGTTAGTCAAAATTAGTTAGTGAGAGAACTTAAATTGAAATTAGTTGCTATTGAATTTGGAGTTTCAGAGTATGTTCCACAACGACGTTTTTCAAAATTAGTCATGTGTTCGTAAACCATTCATTTACTGAACAGTAATACTAACATACAGCCGTTTACAGTCAATGTTAATTTAAAGCTCAGTAAAAAAAAACTACCATCATTATTAGCTAAGTACTAATTAAAATATTAAAAATTCTTAAAAGATAAATTGCTAGCTTAAAAGCACAGTTAGGCCTATCAGTACTTCCAGTTAACAGATGGAAGATTTTGATTCAGAAAGGCCAGCATCATTAATTTTTCTGGAAGCAAACTGATATTTTTGGTGCAAATATTTCCACCAGTACTGAACAGTCTTCTGAAGGAACAGACCTCGGTGGGACACTTAACCTTTTAAGCAGTATGAACGTATATACACGTCCAAAAAAAAAATCATTACAAATGCAGTAACGACATTAAAGCTTTGAAGGAAAATTTTAGGTCGAAACACGCAATTTTAGGCCAAAATATCAAATTGAAAAAAGCTGAAATTCGCTACCTGACATGTTGTGCATCGATTTCTGTACCAATTAAGTTGTTATCAATGTCATAAAAAGCACTTTAGTTTAGCATAGACTCACTAAAAACTGCAAAAATGTCGATCTCGTTCTTTTTTTCAGAAGTTAGAAAGCAGAAAATTGTTCATTTTTGATCAGCGGTAGCGGACGAACCATTTGAGTGGGCGCCGCCATCTAAGATTTGTTGAAAAGCTGGAATTCTCCTCTATCCAGGCCTCTCAACATATTTTCTCGATGCCCATTTGGCATTGGCCAATCATTTGGCTGTTACAAACGAATTTTCCAAAGCATTTGAAGATTGCGTTCCCTCATTGGCCAGCTGGCACCACGTGACAGATTTGACGCTCTCTCATTGGCTAATACGCGATTTCAACATGGCCGCCACTGCTCAATTAGGATTTCACGTGAGCGCTCGTGCTTCAGTTCGTCGTTGAAAATCACAAAAACGCATCGTTAAAAACTTAAAAACATTTCGCAACATAAAAAATTAAAACAGCAGCTACGATGAAAAACTAAAACGAAAAGGAGCCTATAAATCTTCACACTATCGCTTATCAGGTGGGAACAACGATTTTTAGCCTAACTAACGCAGACTTTCGGAAGCGTTTTGTCAACACGGAGATTTTCAATTTTAGTTCATTACCGCCCGTAATTTAAAAGAAAATGGGTCTCCGAAACTATTAAAGCCAGTTTATCTGATATTTTTCTGTGCACTTTAATGAATATCTGTTGCGTGCTTGTAGTAAGTTTGAAATAATTGTGTGCAATAGTTTTCTCAAGAATAAATATTTCGTTAGTGCCTCACTCCAGTCTCCAAGGGTGACAATTTTTTTAACTCACTCCACCAAGGTGACCAAGATTACAAAACGTTGTTTATAGGCTCGAATTGCAATTTAACTAGCCTACGCTAATCTTTAATGAACTACGTTAATTTTTATATGAACTTTGTACCAATAATTGAGCTTAGGTAACGAAATTCCTAAAAAAAAAAAATCTGGTACATCGGACGATGTCCGATGTCAACATCGGTGCATCTCTAGTGTTCTCATAGGCCAGCAACTACATCTACTCCGAATTCAATGCAGGTAACCCTACTGCTTACCTAGACTCATTCGGGCTACAAGAAACAAGGAGTGCTGAGGCAGTACATTCATAACTTCTGAATTGTGTGTTCACATCCAGAAGCATAATATCAATACTGATATTCCTCAGGAACTCTATTTCTGCCAGAGCTGGATAAGAAATCAGGACACTTCAGTCGTGGGTTAGAGATGCAACAACTGAGCTACAATTGTGGTCTTAAACTAAACCTGATCGGACATTTTTGAAATCCGTATCCACAACACAACATCTGTGTGTTAATCCGACCCTACCAAGTATGGGTCAGTACGACTTGAAAACCAACCCAATTCCCAGGTAGTAGAAGATTTCCTTGTTGAAGGTTTTCTGACTACAAGTATCAAGTACAGCCCTTTTTTTCTTACGAGCCCTCGTAACATGACGTGTCCATCATCTTCTCGCCCACGACCAACACCGTTGTAAAGGACCACAAATGTCTGGCAGAGACGAAGAATGCATAAAAGACCAGCATAAAGTGCTAACTCGAGTAATTAACTGCAATGTCTCGGGAAAGGACGCGGCTCTACTATGGTCGCTTCTAGCTTCAATTACATTGTCTAACGATGTAAGCTCAATGTGCCGTCGTCATGCGCAATGTTCAGCCAAGTTGTGATTTCCAAGTGCAATGTTCAGCCAAGTTGTAATCATCAAGTGCAATGAACGCATCAATGTTGTCACTCAACGAAATGTGTTTCCTGTAAGCAATGAACTGTGTGGTTGACAGTGTTTTCTCGAACGGTTTAATGAACATTAACGTGTGTGCGATTTACTGTTGGCGTAGGGAGGTGAAAGGGGTCTTCTACCCAACTTTCCTCTAAACAGCCGCGAGATAGCCTATGCCTATTCTTGCAGGTGACATCCCCACTTTAAAATCCTCTTGCTGATGTAGGATTCTCTGCATATGGTGACCTAGGGACATCTCTGATTGAACAGACATGGTGACGTCCCTACTTAAACAGGTCCACAGTGACTTGGAGTCGCTCTTCCCTTGGGGACGTCTCCTCTCTCCCAAGTGCACACTGGTGACGTCATATGCCTCACTGGACATCCAGGGGCCTGGCTATGTGGCAACGACATCCGATTACCAGTACTGTGCATATTAAGGGTTTCGGACAATTTTTAAAAACGAAGAAACGGACGCTCAATTTCACAACAACAAGCACTGTATTCGCCTACAATGTCTTGCGAATTTTCAATAGACTTATTTACTGTCGTCTGCCTTCACCAGGCTGTTTCTGTCTTGCTAGAGCCTATACAGCAACATTCCAGAATTGGGGTGGTTTAAACGAACACCTTTCTGGTATGTGGAGTGGAGCGAATGCAATGCATAACAAGTAAGAGAGGCTACACATATTGCAAGATTCGAAATCTGGGAGACAACAACTGTGTAAAAAATGCTCGATGCCGGCAGTCAGCAGTTACAGTGGCTTAATCCAGTCATAGCACAAATAAAATGTTACATGTATGCCACAAAAAAAAGACTTCAGAACACTCCTTGTATTTTTGACGAGTTCAAACAGCACTTCTTCACCAGAAGTTGCACAGTTGTAGGGATCAGTGGTTGCTGCGCGTTGGTGGTTTGAATTCTTGTTCTGCAGCCGACTGTTTGAATATGTAATCTACAAACTCTTTTCCAATTTTTCGTGGAACTTCTGATGAACAAGAGCGGTTGGATTCTTCGAAAATTCAAAGACTGTTGTGAAGTCTTTTTTGTGGCGTACATAAAAATAACGTTTTATTTGTGTTATGTCTGTAAAAATAAGCAAAACCAGCAAACCCACAAGCCTAATGAAGACAGACAACTGTAAATAAGTCTGTCCTCGCAAGACACTGTAGGTGAGCATAACGCCTGTTGTTCAAAAATTGAGAGTCTGTATCATCCATATTCATAACTCGGCCAAATGTTGACCAATCGTCAATAAAATCTTCACCACTAATTTCGCTCATTTTCAAAAAGTAAACCCTTTTTAGCCTTGCAAATTTTCAACGAAGCTTCATCTGTCTTCTTCAGGCTCTCTACTCTTCAGGCTCTCTTAAGGGCCAAGTCGAACTCTGGTTACATCGTCTACTACTTTGAATTCGACATTTTTCCACGTTAGAATTGGCGTCCGACAGTAGCCTCTGGTTTTTACAAGGCGGCTCACTTCGGATGTTGGTTGTTGCTTCCGGAAATTACAAGGTTGCATCAAACTGCTCTTTCTCTTCCACTGACATTCAAGAACTGCATCCAGCTCGCAGCTGACCAAGTGCTTGACATTGGGGTTATGTCGGCCATGGTGAAAACTGACTATTGGCCATGGTGATATGCACAGCAATAGCCTGTGACTAGGTAGGTCTGTGCCCAAACGATAAGTGAGGGACAGGTGGCAATGCCTGCTGGGATATAAGCAGGCATGCCGCCCTGTGGGGCCCTATAGAAGCTTAAAGTTTAAGGTTTAGGCATAGAGCATTAAATACATGATTTAAGTCAATAACCGAAGGGAAGTATTTTTGGACAACCAATCAGACAACAAAGCAACAATTCGCTCACCTCCACATTTTTCATAACTTCAGCTTCGACACCTTCTTTCTCTGAAGAACTTACTTCAGGATTAAGCATCACTTGTCGCACAAATGAATATACATGCAACTGAAAGAAAAAAAAAAGGGGTTTTGTGAACTATTCATCTTATTGTAATCTCCAATTTATATTCCCTTGCTCTAAATGAGAGCCTATATTAGAGGAGAACATATTAGACAACATTAGAAAGAAGAAATCTTGCCACATTATTTATTCCACTTACTTAGTAAATTGCCACTACCGTCAAAAATACACACCAGGGTTAGGGAACGTCATCAATTTATCAACAATGATTTTCAACAATGGTGATCAATAAATAAACCCTTTCAAGGAGTATTTCACTTTTGCAAACATCATCTTAATGGACTTTTTTTTAAAGGTGCTTGCTTCCATTATACTGAATGGTCACGTTCTATGTGAAATAGATTTTATTACATCCCATCAAATCGATGTAAATGTTGCAAATGATATTTTTCTGTGTGATGCCGGCCAAAATAGGGGAACAGAATCATTTTAAGTGTTGTTAGGGTTAGCGAGAGATGCCTTGGTCATTTTACGCTTAAACAAATCCAAAAACAAAACCAAGGCTTGCAGTTTTTGTCTGTGTCAACACGGCACCCACTTCCTTCCTGACATGCCAAACTTCAAACACTTATCAGATCACATGCCAAAATTCAAGCATTTATCAGAACACATGCCAAAATTCAAGCAATAGGGCTGCAAACTGCTTTGCTGTTTTTCAAGTACATTCAATTTCAAGGGTTTTCCAGACTTGTACGAAGCCTGGAAAGGTATGCTTAAAATGCAACCTAAATTCACTATCGTAAGTTTACTATCAAATAAATTGTCTTGCATTCAAACCACAAATACATGCTTCTCTCTACCACACACTGTGACCTATTTGTTTATTTAGGGTCACCATAATGCCACAATTTTCCCAAATTTTCCCAACCATTACTGGCATCTTAAAACTTTAAGACACTCTTTGTAATCAAATGATTACTCTTTGTAATTACTCTTTGTAATTTACCTTTCTTGTTGGATCCTGCAGGTAACAGGCCACAATTTTGTGAAATTCACGGCGCTTTTCGTAAAGAAGTTCGCACACTCTGAAGCTATAACCACACAAAAAAAAAAAAAAAGTTAAGTTAGGACTCTCTTTTTTGCACTTACACAATATATTAAAGATCGGCATTTTACGTTGAGGTATCAGAGATAATAATGTCAAGTCACTCAACTGTTTTTGATGAACGTCGGCAAATTTTCAATCCAAATCGTGGATCTTCTTCAGGCCAAAAATATATATTTACACTATTTATACGACATCTGGAACACACAGTTGGACTACATCTAAGCTTCTTCGTCTCTGCAGTGTTCGTTTGATTTTTGAAGTTTTATTGCTTTATTGCCACTGTTGTGATTGGGCCAGTTTTTGGGGTCAGTTTTGGTGCGTCGTGCTGCTACGGTTTTGTGGGTGATGGGAACGAGAGCTTTGATTTGGCAATAAAGCAATACGACTTCAAAAATCAAACGATCACTGCAGAGACGAAGAAGCTTAGATGTAGTCCAAGTGTGTGTTCCAGATGTCGTGTAAATAGTGTAAATATATATGTTTGGCCTGAAGAAGATCCACGATTTGGATTGAAAATTCGCTGACGTTCATCAAAAACAGTTGAGTGAGTTGACATTTTTATCTCTAAATACACAATATATGACACAAGAAAATGTGTATAAGAAATAAAATAGTTATGTTTCTGACTCTATCAGTTAGACTTGGCTCATCAACCGACCTGACAGCTGTCAAGTTTTTAATGCTTCATATTTTGGTACAATTGGTTTCGCTTGCTCATTTCACTGGCGTAGATTCATGCTTTGTACAGCTTAGTCGCTGCCTAAAGCATAAAAAAAATCAGGAGCAGGGTACTAGGAATTGTTTTTCAGATTTGTTTGTCACACTGTTTGGAATTTCTGCAAACCGTGTAGCAAAAAAAGGTGTTTACAGTACACTGAAAAAGTCATAGTGAAACCTATGCAGATTTGTACTGAAAAAGTTTACAATGAGAGGAAATCAATTAGCTTTGATCTCTCACCCATGTGTCCTCAAAAGTAAATGATTTGGTATATTTAAAAAAAATTGCTACAGCTCGTCTTCCGTTCACCCAACCAATTAAAATCAGTCAACTGTTATACACCACATAAGTAAGCACGATGTAAAATGTTATGGAATATGATTTCTTGACTTTATTTAAATTATTGCACGGCGTAAGGTGTCAGATGTAAAGTACTTTATTTTTCTAAATTTCTTGAAAATTCTGAAAGTTCATCACGTAATTTTTTTATTGTTCAGGAAACAAACACACAATTATTTCAGACTAAAGAATACCTGACCAGTATTATTGCACATTTTCGACAGACTGTGTCCATCGTCAGTGTTCCTCAGGCATTACTACCACCAAAATCATTCCCTACATCGTCATTTTCTAATTTCTAGATGTTATTTTCTAATTTCTAAAATTTCTAAAATTCAGTAATTTCTAAAAAACGTCCCAACAGTGTTTTCTCACCAAGGGCTAATCAAACTGCCACATTAAAAGCAGCTTTATTTTTTTTTTTTGCGAGTCAAACAATTAAGTTACAACAATGCAAATACGCTATGGTAATTTCCTTTCCTTTACAAGCACTTTTACATTCGTAAGTAACTTAGTCCAAGATATACGTGAATAAAGTGAATAAACATACACATAACACTCAAGTTTTTCAATTCAGAATATCACATACACACAGAAGCAAAAAGGCACTTACAACTGGGCTTTTTCAGCCTGCTGTAGGAGTCGTGTTTCATCATAATATTGCAATCCGCCGGCAGAATGCAACTCCAACAATGCTTGTTCACGCTCTTCGTGCCGACTTTCTTCACTAGTACTTGTTAAGTATTCAAGAACCTGCAACATTTTATAACAAACTATATTATTACAAATTTACGATGTGCGTGTTTGTTCTACTCGTCTGTATTGAAAGGGAAGGTTGTACGATTGCGTCTGATATACAACAACAGACATTGGCTTCCCATTGTTGGAAGTCATCTCTCTTATAAGCGTAAACGATGTGTGTGATGTTCATTCAGTAAATGTTACGGATAACAAATACACGGAGTTGAGCGTACATTGACTTGCCTGATGCTAGTGTGAATTCCAGTGAGAATCAATTTGATACAGCATTAATACTATAATATTTTGCTATTGCTTACAGGCTCGCGTGATTCTGAGGTCGTGATCGGTACTCTTCTGTAGCTTTCTCGTGCTCATGCGATGTATATGTTTAGCATGGCTAATTTAGAGCCTTACCATGTAAGAAAATTTATTCAATCTTGCGTAAATCTTATCGCACCCACCATGCGAAGAAAACAGTAGGTGTCAGAAACTGTTTCATTTAAGTTGTTTCGCTTCCGAAATTAAACCTAATTTACTTTACAAATGGATGAGTAAATTATGCCCTCTTGTCCTTGTTATCATAGATGTTTGCTTGGCATAGACTAGTGACTTAAATTTTTAATCATGCTGTAGGCCTTTTGGCGGGCTGAATGGGAAATCAACGAGGATAGTAATAAAACCAATATTCTACTGACACATCCCGTAAGGTTCCTGAAACAATGCAGTGATATATGAAGGTCAAAGTCGTACCCAAAATATTGCACCGTCTAAGGCAACGTGTTAAAGTGGCCAGATTTGCCGATCTTCAGTGACACGGAAACTCCTTATAAAACTGTTGTTGTGTAATCTACTCAAGTTTTTTCAAAATCATTTTCCTCGCGATCCGAGTGTCAACCCGAAACGAGGTGCAACTGTGGTGCATTCGCTGGAGTCCACATACATGGCCATCGACCCAGAAAATGGCGACGCTAACTGGAATCCGAGTAGCAGTATGTGGCGACTCGTGACGACACTGTTTTGTATCTACGTAACGACTTGGAGATACGACTACTTACCTCGTGGAGATGCCAGATCCGTCGTGAGAAATCATCTGCACAAATCTAGCATCGCTTGTTTGGTATAACTATTCAACTATCTTTCCGAATTAACATAGTTTCTATAGAAAACCCCTAAAAGGTTTAGTCCTGATGCTTCTGAGACGGTCAACAATTTTGAGGGGCATGCAAAACAGGAACAGTGCTTTTTCTGTATACTTGTTGACCGATTTAGGAGCTAGGCCTGAACTTTCTGACCTTGAAGAATCTTTATGCTTACATTTCTCAGTCGGTGATGTCGCCCTTTTCTGCACAGTGTGAGACGACGTGAGGCTTCCAGACAACTTGATTTTCCTAGATGACTTCACAAGTCGTAACGTCTCGGATACTTTATCCTGGATACCTTGGATAAAGACGTGTGACGACATCTTTATCTTTTACTGAATGGGAGATGGATTGGACTACAAGATGTCTACAAACCACATTCAGCTGGCCAAAGTGGTGTCACCAATCTTGGGTCACTGATTTTTTGAGTACCACTTGGAGGAGGGAGAATGGTGGGAAGAGGAAAACTCAAATCCCCTCCGAGGCTGCCAGTCACCCACGCCTGGCTGTCCGGGAAGGGTGACAAGGAAGTTCTGAAGTTGCCTGTTTTGTCTGGTGGCAAAGAAGTCTATCCATAGTGTGCCCCATTTCTGGAATAGCATCTGGCACCACTCTGTGGCCAGTATCTTGTTTCTCCTGGATAGCTTGTCTGCCAGAATGTTCGGTTTCCCTACAACGTTTTGTGGACATAGAGGGATCTCTAACACAAGGCACAGGTTGAAGAGTCCTGAAGCTACTGGGACTTCATTCCACCAGCTGGTGCATGTACGCCGCCGCTGATGTGTTGTCTGACATTACCAAGAACGATTTCGCCTTCAAATGGGATTATCAAGTACGAATGGAGACGAATGGTGTTGACAATGGCTAGCAACTCCAGCACATCTTTATGTGGACACTCTTATCTTGATGGGACCACGTTATCGGTATGGTTAGCGACCCCACGTGGGCTCCCATTAGCCTATAGAAGCATCGGTGAACAAGGTGGCATCAGGCTTTGGATGGTAGGCTTTGGATGGATGGAAACCCTTACAAGGTATTATGGGGAAGGGGCCACCATGTCAGGCTCCTCTTCGGGAGGTGGTGAAGGAAAATTTAGCCCATAACTGCTTGAAAAAATTTTCAGACCCTTTTTTTTAGAGTCCATATGGTACTTGGGGTCGGTTCTCGGATTCGAACCGGCATTCTCTTGGTTTGGAGCCGACGATGCTGACCACTGGGCTGTGACTGCCCGCTTTGCCCGGGGACCCCACACAAAGCTCGCGCTGGGACTTAGTTTTTTGCTGTTGTACGCTGAAGGCGTACGTTCGTATCTAGGAGGTTATGGGTTAGCTGAGGGTCGAGAAAATACTTGATTGCAACCAATAACCCATAACCGCCTGAAAAAACTTTCAGATCCTTTTTTTAGAGTCCATATGGTACTTGGGTCGGTTCTCGGATTCGAACCGGCATTCTCTTGGTTTGGAGTCGACGTCGCTGACCAATGGGCTGTGACTGCCCGCTTTGCTCGGGGTCCCCGGGGACCCTTCACAAAGATCGCGCTGGGACTTAGTTTTTCGCTGTGGTACGGTGAATGCGTACGTTCGTATCTAGGCGGTTATGGGTTAGTATTCCCAGCTGTTCTGGTAAACCCAGGCTTCCTTGCGGAACCAGTGGATTGGCCTGACGCACCAGGCTCCCAAACGAGGCTTGCTAGAAGTCTAGTTGATCAATTAACTTGCTCAACAGTCTAGCAGTGGTTGTCTCTTGCTTCCCAGGTTCGAAGATCTTCATGTATAGGTTTTGAATCCTGTCTTCCGACGGACGGACAGTAAATGAGAAGAGACTGTAATCTTCCTCCAGGAAGGAGAATTTAGTAAAAAAAGGCATGAGGCGACACTTCGTTTTGTTGATACCTAGGCCCAGAGCTTGCAGGGTTGCCAGGCAAAACCG
>JAHWFP010143375.1:12658-27186 GCA_023313725.1 Lithobius niger | reverse complement strand
ACCACAAAGCAACACAAAGCAACCACAAAGCAACCACAAAGCAACCACAAAGCATCACAAAGCAACCACAAAGCAACCAAAGTGTAATCTCGGTGAATATCTCGACAAAGACCCACTTAAAAAAAAAAAAACTACGAGAACAAAAAAAAATAAAGGGTGTCCCTGGTATTTCGACCTTTCCTGTCGAAACAGATAAGAAATGAATGGCTCTTATCAATTTTTGCCTAAACTGTGTGATATCTCCTCCCAAAAAAAGCTTGTTAAGGATTCTCGCCAAATTTTCAGCTGTTTGAAGTTGTGTTATCAAACGTCAAGCTCTTAAGTTTAAATGAAATTCTTGAAAATTGCGCAGTAAGCAATTTTCAGATATTTTCATTTCACATTCGAGCTATTACTCGGTGGGATTAACTTGGCGAAAGAGCTTGGCGTTTGATATCACGACTTCAAACGGCCGAAAAGCTTGGCGAGAATCCTTAACTAATTTTGTTTTGAGGAGATTTAAATTGATCTCGCGTGCCTCGATTGCACCCAGATAAGTTCTCCAGACAAAAAAAAAAGAATGTAGCTCTTTCCTTTACAGTTTGTTTTTCCCTGATTACACTTACCTATATTTCCACATTCCACCTATGTGTGATGACTTTTCGTAACAAATTGGTACCAGATCTTCTTCTAAACATGCTTTGATTGCTGCAAGGCCACTTGCTCCGCCGCCAATAATGCAAACACGTTTACCTAAAATAACTGTAAAATGGTGGGGGAAAAAATTTCAATTCTTGGGCTTTGTGTCTGCTTCAGGTCCAAACTCAAAACTCTCCGCTAAAATGGGGGGGGGGGGGGGTGTTATGTGTTTTTTTTTTTTTAGATATTCAAAACTGTGGCACTACCTGTTGGCATAAAATGAACTTAAATTGAGCGAAATGGTTTATGAAACAGACGACCATCGCAATTTTTGCGTTTAGGGGATTTCAAAAGGAGCGGGAATTTAGATACACAAGTAATTATTTTCCTGTTTGCCAGTGGAAAAAATTACCCCTGTAGTTCATTACCCATACAAACTAGGAGTACACCAACGACTAAAAGGCGAACGAGAATACCCACTAGGATACCCCTACTTCAACCATAAAGATCTGCAGTTCTAATCACGGGAGCCAAGCGCAAGGCTTTTCAAGAAAACAGCAACCAAGATTTTACCACTAGCCTGACCGACATAAAGTAGTCTCCACGCCAATTCTACCACACGGTCCACCACTCGTGTTTAGTCGCGACCCCAATCGGCAGTTGTCAAATGAGTAAGTTTGTGGAAAACAGTATTTTGCCGGCCCCCTGGACGCCGGCTGAAATTGGTTCTATTGCCTAATAGGAAATATACAATACCTGTTAATTTTTGCTTTCACTCCTCGAATGCTGTCTTTCCCTAGAGATTTTTTAGTGGTACAGATCCACCCAGCTGGGTAACTCAAGTGTGCATGCACGAGCACAAGTAACGAATGGTGGCCGAAGCCATGTTTTTTACTCTCGATATGTCATGGTGGTGGGGAGGTAGGGTGGGTTCTAGTAATGCGTATTTCCTATTCGGCAATAGAAACAATTTTCAGCCAGCCATCCAGGGGGCCGGCAAAATACTGTTTCTATTTGCCATTTGGAAATATAAATGACCTGTTAATTTTTGCATTAATAGTAGACCTCGTCAAAACTAGCGGCGGATGCCACCTTGACAAGCACCCAAGGTTACAAGTTGGATCCCCCCAAAACGTTACATAACTTCGCATTTTATTTCAAAACAACACAGAAGAAACAGCAGTTTGGATCTCTTTCGTAGGATGTGGTGGCCCTGCAAAGGGCCGTTTGTTAAAAGCTTGGGTCTTGCTTCTGTTTCGTAGTGCTTGAGGGAGGTTGATGACACATCCGGCGGTGATAATTGGCCCAAGACAGTGTAATCCATTGGCGTGGTTGGTCATCTTGGAAGTAATATGAGGTGAAGGCAGACTGGTTTCTCTAGGAAGCTGCAGCGAGTATCTCAGGAACCGGGATGTTGTTGTGGAATGCCCATGATGCTGAAATTGCCCTTACTTCGTGTGCCGCAACTCTAATGTTGTTGTCGGAGACGTCAAGGTTGGAGTCTTCGTAAGCATGTTGGATGACTTTTTGATCCATGCATGTTGCGGCGATCATTCTTGCTGTGGTTTAACCAAAGGGGTTCTTGTAGGGTAGGAAGAGTTGATTTCAACCTTTGCAGAATTCACCATTTTCTGTTTTTTTGATGCAGTATCGTAATGCACGAACAGGGCAGAGCAAACATTCAGGTTCATCACCGATTATGTAAGTTAGCACTGGATTGATGATTGGTTTTGATGGTTCGCAAGGTTTTTAGGCCTTTGCCCGAAACGAGGGTCTTGGAAGATGATGAGCTTGTGTGAAGTTCGGATAAAAGAAAGTGAAGGTTGGGTCAATGGATAAGACTTGGACTTCACTGCAATGTAAGCTGGCGGCTAAGGTGATTAGAAAAACGGCTTTGCATGTTAAGGTGCCTAAGCCACTGCTCATCAAGGGTTCATAAGGTGCTTTCATGAGAGAGTTTAAGGCCACAGGAAGGTCTCCGTCAGGAACGAGTCGATGTACGGTTGGGCGTTCAATTTAGAAAGACTTGATTAGAGAGGAAATGCAAAAGTCTTCGAGGAGGTTGGACTTGGCGGCTGCATTTAAGACGGAATTGAGTGCTGAACGGTAAACGAGAATTTTGGAGGCTTTCAAGCTTTCATTGAAGAGGTCAGTGAAAAAGATTAAGAGTTCCGGTAGAGGGGAATCGATTGGATTACCTTCCCTCCCATTACACCAACGAAACCATATTTTCCAGTGGCTGTCGTAAATTTTGTTGGTTAATTCTCTGATGGCGTTGCTAGCAATTCTGAATGCTTGTTCTTGAAAAATGCTAGCTTTTTTGACGAGTTTGATGCTAGTAGCCACCCGTGTACGTTCAGCGAAATGAGATTCTGGCGGAGATGTGGTCCCTTTCTTTGAAACAGCTGGTCTGGAACCTCTGAAAGACTTCTTGGGTCATCGACGAGGAGGTTTAGAAGTTGAGGGAACCATGCTGCCGATGGCCAATTCGGTGCTATTAGGAGATATACAGTATGCCTTGGCAAGTCTCGATTTTCTGGAAGACTTATGGTAGAAGCTTGAACAGAGGGAGGAGGTACCTGTAGAGATCTGCCAAGGGAACGTTAGTGCATCCGTTGCCCATGCTTAGTTGTCTGGGACTCCCAAATGGGGGAGTCTGGCTTTGTGCCTCATGGAGAATAGCTCTACTATCGATTTGCCCCAGATGCTGAAAAGAGATTCGTAGATGGAGTTCTTCACAGTCCATTCTCCCGATGGTGGCTTTCGACGAGAAAGAGAGAGGTATCACGTTGTGGTTGTCCGGTATATGGAGCAGGAGGAGCGTTGTGTTGAGGTGGAGGCATAGTTCGAAGATCATTGATAATATGTTGTAAAGTTGTCGGGTTTTCGGCATCCTTCCTTCCGCATGTAGGCCATCATAGTCATTTTGCTTGCTTGGACCTGAATTGTCTTCCCTGAAATGATGTTCCAAAGGGATGGAGGGCGGTTAGAATGATTTTGAGCTCTAGAACATTGATGTGGTCATTGTTGTCCTGTGTCCATTTACCTGAAACTTCGTGATGAATAATGTGAGCACCCCAGCCCTGAAAGGAGGCATCTGTCAGCAGGTAGAGATCCGGAAGGGGTTCGTTTTGAATTCTGCCAGACACTATAAGCAGAAGGAAATTTGGTAATGGGAGAAGTGCAAACATGAAGTTGAAAATTCCAAAATAACAAACAAGTGATTCATCAACTTCCGTTACAAAGTACCCTAATTCGTACGGAAAATTAATCATCACTACACCTGTCACAAGTCTTAATAATGAATCCTGAAGTTTATGGGATCATACCGACATGGGGGTATAGCTCAGTGGTAGAGCATTCGACTGCAGATCGAGAGGTCCCTGGTTCAAATCCGGGTGCCCCCTGCTTTTTTTCTGGGTTTTTTCCCTCGTAGTTTGAGAAAGATCCACACACTTAAAGATGTTATTTACAAAACAAATGTTAGTGACTGTATTTGATCTCAGTATTTCTGGTTGAAGAGTAGGTATTACACGACAACTTTGCAGGGATGCTGCCGGTGTGAAAAATGTGAATATTTGCCAGAGGGTAAAAAAATGTTAAATATACGAGTGATGATGTGATAAACAGGCAAAACGCACAAACGAAGTAAAAACAATTAAATTGCCCGCCTTTATTTTGGGCCCGGAATTACGTAGGCATGTCTGTGGTTAGAAAGAACACAAAAAAATGGTTGGTTTACGGACGGAGTTGTTTTGAAATTCTCTTTCACTCTCTTGAGTGAAATTACAGAGAAATTACAACGGGTACTGGAAAAGAAAAATTTTTATTAAATAATTGTGAAACTGGTGTGATATATCAAAACGAAGAAATAGTGATACGAAAATGAAAAGTATGTACGGGGGACGTCTCACCACCATAGTAGGGTTGCGGTCGGAAAATTCATGGTCGACGAAAGGAAAGGTTTTGAGGGCGAGCTAGTGCTGGTATTCATTGTTTCTATGATAATATGAGGAGTGGGGGGGGGGGACGATGAGTTGGAGTCGTGACGGAACGAATTTAATACAGATGTGGAATCAAGCTCGCTTTTAGAATTGGGTGCCACTGGGCTAGAACACCGAAAGGGTGGCTGTGCCTATGGCGCGGAGGTGGTGTCGGTGGACGCTGAAAGACCGGACGTGACGCAGGAGCCAAAAGGACAATCAAAGAAGCATGGTGGCAACGTTTAGAAGGTCCCAAAAGAGGAGAACGGTGCCGCTTGAGCGAAGACTTGCTTGATGATGATGTTACCCAGTTCTTGGTGTAGGAATCATTGTGGGACGTTATTGAGGGCAAGGCTTGTAACGAAAGTCTCAGATAGCTCTGTCTATTAGGGCATGTATTTCTTTGGCGAGAGAGTCTGGGAGGAGAAGGTGGTTCCGAAGGCGGGCTATGGGAGCGGCACGGAGAACAGGATGGAAAGACTTTCGGGGGTCCGGACGCGATGTTTGAGGCTCATTGGGAATCCAATGTCTTGTGCCGAGCTATTGCTTTTCGAAGGGCTAGAGATTTCTTGAAAGGCTGACCGCATTGGATGAGGGAAGCCGGTGCTACTTTTCGATTGCTTGACCGATGAGGCGGTGGTTCCGAAAGGGTCGAAGAAGAACCCGAAGGATATGCTGGTGATGTGGGCGATGGGCCGACGACAACATCAGGATCTGCGGGTGGAGGGCTTGCTGGAGACGGGACAGTCTTCTTTGGAGAAGCATTCAGCGAGGGCCTTGATCTTGACATGGGACTTGAGCTTTCGGTTGATTGGAGGGAAAAACGAAAGGATGCGAACTCGATAAACTGTAGAGGGAAAATATAGCTTCCGGGCGCCATTCGTTGCTTTTATACGGAAGAGAGCTCTCACGCAAACACACTTGGCTTACACGGCTGGATGGATCTGTACCCCTAAAAAACCTCTAAGGAAAGACAGCATTCGAGGATGAATGCAAAAATTAACAGGTAATGTATATTTCCAAACCGTAAATAGAAACGTACGTTATAAAATTTACACTATGTAGGGATAGAAGTTACGTGTCTTGCCACCTGGCTCCATGCCCGTTCTCGCGTGTGCCAGGTCAGTGATGTCTTTTAGCACTGCTTTGGTAAAATACGATTTTGGCAATGTTAAATCAACTGGCCTGGAGGCAAGAACCTAAATCACCAGCTTCCCACCTAGATGACCTTGTGATAAGTGGCGGAACACAAAAGCGAGCATTACTACATACGGTACCTTCCTAAACGACCAAACAGAGCGAACCAAACGCACCACTGTTGGTGACAGTTTGGCTCATTCCCTGCTAATATCCGTGTTGATGCGGCTTGGTTGACGTCAACATCGTCAGCGATGAATCTGTTTCGTCAAAACTGTTAGCTCGCGCATGCTCAAACCTCCACCCCAGAAAACCACCTCCCTGAGATGGTACGCAATTTGGCATTGCTCTCGCCTGGTCACATCTATTAGCCAATTCTGGTCCAATCCATTAGCCAGATCTGGTCGCGGTGATGGTATGACGTATCGAGTACTCTGCTGAGCTTGTTGATCTGTATTGTAGTTTAGGAAGGTACTGAACGGATGACGAAACATCATTGCACACGCGCGACGTCAAGTTTGGAGCTAAACTGTCCTTAACACTGGTGCGTTCTGTTCGCTCTGTTCGGTGCTTTAGGAAGGAACTGATAGTTACTGCCGCACTTATAAGGTCCTGTCAAAAGAAGCTAAGAATACATCAATCACGAACAACAAGAACTTCTCAAGACACAGGAACCAAGACCTTGCCAATTAAGACAACTAAAAATAAAGCAACCAAGAACAATCAAGAGATAAAGCAACCCACAATTTCCCAAAACAACCGATAACTTTATAAGAATAGAGTAACCAACAGCCTACCCTTACACATCTAATAAGAAGTCCTTATAGCGTTCCAGCACAGTATAAAGCAATATCCAACACCAGTAAAGCCGTAGCTGGGTGGTATTGAATGCTCGATTTGCAACACTGGTTAGGTATGGTAGCTCACGTGTATTTCCATGTTTGACAGAATAAAGTTTCTTCAAATAGTTGCACACACTGGCTAACAAACGCTGATTTTCGTTTGCTTCGCTCACTCAATCAGGGCATCCTGCGATTCAACCCCCTCCCCCACTGCGAATGATAAGCTTTCCCACAATGCTTTTCCCTCCTACCAGACGCGCGGGGCCGTTGCTACTTGTGGTGCCTGCTGCTGCTCACGGTGCTGGTGCTGACGCCCGTTGCATGACCTCTTGTGTAATTATGTATATGAATTGGGTTGTACAAGATAGCAAACAAACAAATTAAAAAAAGTACCAAAAGCCTCCATCACTGAAGAAAGCGACGTAGTGTCACCATTTTTCAAAGTTCTTCCCAACATACACAAATGCCCGAGCAAGCGGAATGCAAACAACAACCTTCAGCATCTTACCGATGCTCTAACCCAGGGGTGCCCGACCCACATCCCAGTAGCCGGATGCGGCCCGCAAAGCAGTTTTGTGCGGCCCGTGCTTTATTTTCCATGTCATGCTATTATTCAGTTGTTGGTCCTTTTGAAGGTATATTTTCCTTTCCGTGCATGCAGATGCTCATCAGCCATTCCAGAACGAAGTCATGGTTTTACCAGTTTCACGGAAAGGAAGATATACCTTTAAAAGGATGAACGACTGAATAACTAAAACCACTGTTAAATCCCAACAGGGACGTGCACAGGCCCCCGAGAGGCCCGGGGCAAACCTTTTTTTCTGGTGACTTTTTTTTTCTTTTTGGTGTTTATCTCTTACTGCCTCCCTTTTTGGGACTGGAACACGTTTTCTGCCCCTCTTGGCACCACTTTCGTAGCCGTTATTTGCCTTTCTACACCACTAGAAAAAAAGGGCACTTTCTTTCACAAACTGGGCACTTTACCAGGAGCTAGAGCCCTCCTGCTCCCCCCCCCCCCTCCTGCACGTCCCTGAATCCCAATATCGATGTATTGGCAAGTGAGAAGCTACCTGACGGTTCCAAAAAGTGGTGCCAAGGGGAAGAATTAGTGAGGAGCAACTTCTCACTGAAAAATACTGTCATAATAATTTACAAAGCCGTAACATAACTGGTATGTGGAACTGGAGGTGGAACTAGTGGAGTGAGGTAACTCCTCGGTAGACCTGGGACCTGGGCAGGAAGACGGGGTGAGGCAGGAAGGATGGGCACTGCTGGATCCCGCTGGACTGTATTTGTTTGTTCCACATTATGTTTGCAGGAAACTAACTGTATGATACCACGTTTCCTTGCATTACGAGTGAAAAAACACGTAAATATCGCGCTTGTAGACTCTGAACACCTACTACTAGAGTCTACGAGTGGGATACTTACATGTTTTTTCACGCATAGTAGAAGGAAACACGGCATCGTACAGTCACTTTCCTGCAAACATAATGTGGCACAAACTATAGACAAGGAAATCTGGCTCTCGAAAGAAGCTATTGTGTTACATGCATGGCCCTCAGTTTGGAAAGGTTCGGGACCTCCGCTGCATAACCACTCGGCCATAATAAAGTGACCACCGGACGTCATAGTTCGGAGAACATGGGGAAAAGTTCATATCTCTGTTTATTAACCAAGTTGTAGCCGACTGGCTTTATTATTCATAGTTCCACTTTAAGTTTTTGTTTCGAGAACGTTTCAGAAAAAAGGCTCCAAAATAAACTGAGCTGAGTGCACTATAATTAAAGGCTTAAACTTTACGTTTACCAATGGTATAGTATACTTACATTCCTCCATATCATCAAGAATGTTGTTCTACGGCACAAGCCCCGTAGCTTCCATCGAATGTCCATGATAACATAACGTTTAACGCAACACATTTCTACGTTTAGAAAATACGAAACTCATTAACTGCGCACTATACCAGATGGGAAACACTTGCGTGTTGGTCAGCAGAATGGAGTGGCCTAGTAGGCTACCTTCTGGCGTCTCTTCGTGGCTATCGAATTTTGTCTTATGACTACCAAAAGGTTTTGAAATCAGTGGGAAATACAGTCTGACGCTCGCAAATACTGGGCCGAGCGAGATTTGCGGCTTAAATTGTAAAAGACGGTTAACATGATTCCAGATGTGTGTTAAATGACAGGATTTGTACCATTCCTGCTTCGAAGCCGTAATATTGTAAACAGGAAGGCATCAAGACACAAGCTAGTGTGTCGCCCGCCAAGATAAACGATAACATCCAGATAAAATATATATATGAGCATGACGACAACTAGACACGTTGTGTCTTTACAGCTAAGCAGTTTGGCTGTTTTCAGCCATCTGAAGATAAATCACAATGCTAGTAACGCTTTTTTTTTGTATCACTAAAATAAATTCTTCCATGCGGTGAACAAAGCTGGTTCTTAGCTCATTTTACAGGTATTGCTCTGTAGATGCGCACTTTTCATATGGGCCTTTCGAATTGGTCAAGTGGTTCAGGGGTTAGGGAGCTCCAAACGACCAAATTGATTGTTAAACATAGTTTTAAACATTGTTATTATGCAACAAAGCCAAACTGAACATTAAATAAATCCGTGCGTTTGCAAGGAGATACTTCAGTATTAATAAGAAATCCTAAGTATTTGAAAAAAGATGACTGCTGTCCTCAAAATCTAACGAAAACCACCAAAAAAAAAATGGACCAGAAAACTAGATTGGTGTTTCTGTCTCATAAGAGCTAAGAAAAAAAAAATTCATTTTATCAATTTGGACCACAAATATCTGATATCTACCTCAAAACAAAATTTGTTAAGGATTCCCGCCAAGCTTTTCGGCCGTGTGAAGTCGTGATATCAAACGCCAAGCTCTTTCGTCAAGCTAATCCCACCGATTAAGACTTCAAACGTTAAATGCAATAATTGAAAATTGCGCAGTAAGCAATTTTCATATATTTCATTAAACCTTCGAACTATTACTCGGTGGGATTAGCTTGACGAAAGAGCTTGGCGTTTTATATCACGACTTCACACGGCCGAAAAGCTTGGCGGAAATCCTTAACAAGTTTTGTCTTGGGGTAGATATCAGATACATGGTCTTAGGCTTCAGAGGACGGCTTTGTGGTATCCAGGTGGCATGCTATGGCATGCTATTGAAGAGAACATATACTCGGCCGAGTGAGAGCTGCTATAAAACATTATTTTACTCCGACGCGAACCCTTCAAGCCAACACCGCAGGAGGCAAAGGAATTCAATACCCGTCTTATGCACGCATCTGGATAGCTCTGCCACTACGCAAGAGATCTGTTGTAGAAATGATAAAAGAAGCGGCTATGCTGTTTCACAATTTGGGAAATTGGCAGTAAAAGTGTCTATTTTTACTGTTTGTAATCATATACTTGCTGCATTCTTCACACTAAAAAACTATCCGTATGGTATACAGGGTGTCTCAGAAGTAAGTAACCAGTGCCCACCGTTTCTCTTCCTTGTCCAGTATCGAAATGAAATGTGGTCGACATGTAGAATGGCCGAGGGGGGGGGGCAATATGGACAGGTGATCACGGCTGACCTTGTACCATCCGTTCAAGGTCATCGCAACACCAACTTCTAAACCGTGCTTCCTACACCACCAGTGTAAAATGGAGAGTTGTAGAGAATCATCACACAAGATCAATGAAGCAAACAGAATGCAAATCCGAACAGAATAACGAAAGGTATGGCCAAAAAAACCTGACAGAGTACGGGTCATTTATCTAGAGCCCATTGTTTTCCTCCCCCCCCCCCTCCGCCTCCTCGGACCCACGATAGAATTGAAATGCGGCGAACACATCAAACTGTTAGGTGGCTATTGATCATGGCTAACCTTGGAGCATTCGATCAAGGTCATCGTGACACTAATAACTTCTAAACCATACTTCCTACACCACCAGTGTAAATCGGAAACTGTAAAGAAACATAAAACAACATAAAAAAAAAGAAACTGTAAATCCAAACATAATTACAAAGATTACAGGCAAAACAAACATGCAGCAAAACGTGATGTAAACGGTCAGCTAAAATACAAGTACAGCCTACCACCACCAAAATACCCAAAAGTCCGCAGAATACATACACTGTGGTGGCATCTCACGCACTCTACGTGGGGGGGGGGGGGGTAAACAACGGGTTCTAGAACCTAGACTATATGGACCTTACTTTGTCATGGTTTGTTTTAACTTCCGTTATTCTATTCGGATTTGCATTCTGTTTGCTTTATTGATTTTCTCTGATGATTCTCTACAACCTTCCAATTGACATTGGCGGTGCAGGGATCACGGTTGAAAAGTCAGTGTCACGATTATCTAGAATGGATGCTCTAAAGTCATCCATGATCACGTGTCAAAATAGCCCCTTCACAATTTTATGTGCCCACCACATTTCAATTCTATCGTGAAGCCGAGGGAGGAGGAGGAGGGGGTGGTTAAAAACAAGGGAATCTAGATGATCCTTACCAAGTTGTCAGTGTTTGTTTTAACCATAATTTCTCTTATTGCATTCGGATTTGCATTCTGTTTGTTTTATTGATCTTGTCTGATGATTCTCTACATCTCACCAATTCACATTGGCGGTGCAGGAAGCACGGTTGAAAAGTTAGTGTGACGATGGCCTTGAATGAATGGTCCAAAGTCAGCCACGATCGCGTGTGTAAATAGCCCCCTCACAATTTTATGTGCCCACCGCATTTCAATTCTTTCGTGAATCCGAGAGAGGAGAAGGGGGTGGGGGGGTGTAAACAATGGGCTCTAGATGACAGATGACTCTTACTTTGTCAGGGTTTGTTTTGTCCAGATTTTCCGTTATTTTGTTCGGATTTGTATTCTGTTTCCTTTTTATGGATCTTGTCTGATGATTCTCTACAACTTTCCAATTTTACCTGGTGGTGTAATCACGGTTTAGAAGTTAGTGTTGCTATGACCTTGAACGAATGGTCCGTGGTCTACATGCCCACTACATTTCAGTTTGATAGTGGACAAGGGAAAGAAACGATGGACAACGGTTGCTTACTTCTGAACCACCATGTGTTACGGCAAATGGGTGTGTGCTGGTCAAGCAGCGCTCGGGGCCACTGCCATTATAGATTAGACTCCTTCAAAGATACATTCCTCCCAACGCTATTTTTCTCGATCCTCCGCATCAAGTACGGCCCCAAAGGTCTGTTTACTTCCCGTTAGTCAGTCGGATGCAAAAAATCCGTTTTAAAATGTGGTGTGTAGGAGATTTTCTGTTGAATATCGGGAACTAATTTAATGGCATATCCTGCGATTATATGATCCTTTGCACGCTTAGGGACTGGTCATTATTTATGGCCGGGGGGGGGGGGGGTGGAGGAAATGAAAATGTGACCACCAGATTTTCGATGACCCACCCCTTCGAGACCCTGAAAAAATTCTTGACCCCCCCACTCAAGGTCCAAAATAATTGTCACCCCCCCCCCCTCAAACAAAAAAGCGCTTTTCGTATACCTAATGAGATTGTCTGCAGATGATTCCTGTAGCTAAATTAAGTTAGTTACTCTCCACACCGACAGTTACCATTAGCTGTAAGGAAAAGTGTTTCATTTTTAACGAAAAGACATGTTGGGTTATAATGTTCTATTAAATGTTCCTTACACCTATCTCGTGTCGAGATTCATACAATAAGTATGATGAACATACTATTTGCTTGTATGACCGCATCCATAACATAGTCAGCACCTGAAAGACAGAAGAAGCCAAGAAACCAAGTACCAAGGCTTTTCCACAAAGTCCTTTTTTAAAAACTATACTTGCAGTAATGGTACTAATAGCTTCCTAATCTTGTAAATACTCACATAATGGGGGTCTGAGAAGCTGAGGCGTTTTTAGAAATTTTGACTGCTGAAAGTGCCTTTTTTGAGGTCCAAAAATGACTTTTTCTTCCAGTTGGTCAGTATGTTTTTGACCTCCCTTTCTTGACGGGGCCTGAGAAATGTATAACCCCCCCCCTCGAGAGGGTCCAAAAATGTTATGACCCCCCATTTTCCTTCGCCCCCCCCCCCCCCGGCGATAAATAATGACCGGTCCCTTACCATAACCGTGACGTTTCATTTGTGTGTGCGCATGTACTAATTTTTAATCGTTTGCTAATAATTACCATGAGATCAAAAATCTAAAAGACTAATGAGGTAAAACTTAAAATTATTTATGCCACTAGATCGCCGAAGAAAAATTATAATATACTAGCCTAAAAAATTATAAAGTGTGTTGTTGAAATACGAAAATCTTTCGGGTTTACGACAACACATTTTTTGCGTTCATGCTGTTTCGTCTACTACACCCAAGGCCAACTGAAATAGTAGCTAAGTTTCTCGCTGCGAGGCGCAGCTACTATCTTAGCTGGCCATGTATTACTATTCCGAGTCTCGCGAAACGGTGCGATGGTAACATGAGCGCATGGCGATCTGGGCGTGGCTGTTATAAGGCGGGCGGAATGTACCTTTAACGCCTCTACTAAAGTCGGCTTAGTCATCCAACGGAAAACCCAGAATAACTCAAAAAATATTTGAGGTGAAAACTTCTTCGAAGTCGTGAATTTCATGCACTAAAGCGTCCCTTGTCATGAAATTTCAACCAAATCAGAACAAAGTTGCGAACGGTATCGCTTTCCAAAGAAACACACTCACAGCACATACTAAAAGACACATAAAATCTAATTTCAGTAGAGTATTCGACCTAGCTCGTTTCGCTCGCTCGGTCAATAACACATACAATACGGTAGCCAAAAGGTGCGCAAGTAAACGTAACACATTCACAACGTTTCGTAGCCACTACTCAGCATCTTTTTCAAAATAATGGCGTCGAAATGTCATGTGTTATTTTGATTAGTGCAGCTTTTGGATATCATGTTATAGGCCGGCCATCAGTAGTGGATGCGATTAAAAATAAATAAAAACCTAACATCTTGGTTAATATCTGAAGCTGAATTACAGCTTTGAAGTCATACATTTTGGGCATCGAGCTCCTTTGTCATGAAACTTCAAGCTAACCAAGGCAAAATTTTGAACGTTATCAGGTTCCAAACTGACAGATAACACAGAGACTCGGCCACAGTGACAGGAAAAAACATGCATAAAATTTCAAATTCAGCCTATAGTATTTGACCTCGATCGCTTCACTTAAGCCAATAATACTCCGTCTTTTAATTTTTTTAATTGAAACTTTTCCTGCAAATGAGATGAAAACGTATAAACAAAAGAGCATGTAAAGAAAAACAAAAAGTCAACCAACAACCGACGACCCAAGTAAAACACAGCTAGCAAACATTCAACTTCAAAGAAAAATTAATGAGCAATAACTTGAACATCTTTTAAAGAGACTCGTACGTCTTTTCCAGCGTTATCCCGTGCTTTCTCATCTTGGTGAGGGTTAAGTGATGAGCCACATTCATTCAATCAGGGATAATTGTATACATTATTTTCGGTTCCCAGCCATAACGGGAGGGATTCCTCAAGTTCCTAAGGGACCCCTTTTCTTCTTTTCCTCTGGAAGATACAGGGTGTTCAGAAATGTCTCGGTGAGGTTAAAGCGTCGGACTTCGAACCCGTTACGCTACACAGTGTCTGAGGATTTTTTAAATCTTTTAAGTCATCCGTAGCAAACTGTAGACGAATTGACTGAATTTTAAATCATACCAGACACTACAAGCAGAAGGAAATTTGGTAATGGGAGAAGTGCAAACATGAAGTTGAAAATTCCGAAATAACCAACAAATGATTCATCAACTTCCGTTACAAAGCACCATAATTCGTACGGAAAATTAATCGTCACTACACCCGTCACAAGTCTTAATAATTAATCCTGAAGTTTACGGGACTACACCGGCATGGGGGTATAGCTCAGTGGTAGAGCATTCGACTGCAGATCGAGAG
>JAHWFP010143375.1:0-12558 GCA_023313725.1 Lithobius niger | reverse complement strand
GGGTGCCCCCTATTTTTTTTTCTGTTTTTTGTCCCTCGTAGTTTGAGAAAGATCCACAAATTAAAGATTTTATTTACAAAACAAATATTAGTGACTGTATTTGATCTCAGTCTTTCTGGTTGCAGAGTAGGTAGCAGTATTACACAACTCTGTAGGGATGCTGCCGGTGTGAAAAATGTGAATATTTGCCAGAGGGTAAAAAAATGTTAAATATACGAGTGATGATGTGAAAAACAGGCGAAACGCACAAACGAAGTAAAAACAATGAAATTGCCCGCCCTTATTTTGGGTTAGAACACACAAAAAAAAATGGTTGGTTTACGGGCGGAGTCGCTTTGAAATTCTCTTTCGCTCTCTTGAGCGAAATTACAAGAGAAATTACAACGGGTACTGGAAAAAAATTTTTTTTATTAAATAATTGTGAAACTGGTGTGATATATGAAAACGAAGAAATAGTGATACGAAATGAAAAGTATGTACGTGAAAATGTGAAAAATGTGAAGAAAAAAATGAAAAGCAGGTGTGTGAAAAATATGAAAAGCGTGTGAGAAATGTGAAAAAAAATGAGTGGGAATGTGAAAGAGTGTGAAAAAAGCTGGTACTCCCGGCAACAACCCCTGCTTAGGTATATACTCCTTGTTGAACTAATGCCATGCCAAGCTATCACGAATTAGAAAACAAAAACGAACTTGTTTAATGTAGTTTAAGCGTGGCCAAAAATAGGATGGGACCACGAGTAAACCTTCCCTCTAAGAATAAACGCCGTGATAGAATAATGTGTTCCACCTGAAATCTTACTGCTGTATTCAGCCTACGGAAGTGGCAATATGGCCTGATGGTTAGCATGACCATTTCATGCGCCAGAGGTACCGGTTTCGAGTCCAGCTTCAGCCACCCCTGGTATTTTCAAGACGAGAAGGGCACTGTGATGTCTCGCGCTCATGTCTGTTGTGGCATGTAAAAGAATCAGGAATTTCCGCTTGGATTTACCTGGCAAAATTGTTCACGCGAAATGAGATTGTTCACGTGAGTTTACGGTTGGTGTTTTAAAAGGAAACGCAGCACCCATACACAGTTTAAATTTTTCAAGAAAAGCTAGCATACAAGTCGTCCACGTTTAGATTGGGAGACAATTCCTTCCAGTCTTCATTATTTACACAAATTTCTTATAGTTCTTTTCACTGCAGCTTTGTTAACTCTTGCTTTTGGAATGTGGTCGATATTGGCTCACAGATCCAATGAGTAGAGCAAAGATGGGTTAGTGATCCGTAAGATCTGAAATAATAGCGCCAGTGGGTGCGTCATTTCGAAAATTATTATTCCTGACATTGTCAGTCCGTGTGGAAGTAGTTGCCGTTACCCGAGTTGGTTTAGGGATTATTGGCACAAATCCATCTGCGACCCAATCATCAATCAAAGATGCCGTTCTATTGTCAGATGTTTATTTAAGTCTATATTGAAGTCCCCAAGAACATATAACACTAATTTCTTTCAGAACGAGCTTTGTTAAAAATTTGACTCAAACCGTCAGACGACATGTTATAATCATAGTCATTTACAGACCTCTTGACGGCAATAACATTGTTATTGCCGTCCAGAGGTCTGTAAATGACTCCGAATACGTAACAATGACCATTAATTATTGCTTCAATAAATAGACTTTGGCCATCAGTTTCATCAGTATCATACACGGCGATAGCATCAGTATATTAGGGTGGTCCAAAAAAAAATTTTTTTCAAAAAACCTTTCTCCCTGGCCATTTTCCCATTTCACTTGTCAATGTGAGTTGCCACAAAAAATTTCAGGTCATTTGAGGCAGTCTAAGCCTTGCCACCAGGTTTTAAATGTTAATACAGGTAAAGTCCATATACAACGTAGTACACGTATGCAATATAACATATACGTGAAGGTATATGAGCTATATTTAAAGCTGTGATAAAGTTCATTGATTTAAGCCTTTTCTTTTTTTCCAGTCTAGTGTCTGACTGCTAAACACTATCACCTGTCCACCACTTCACCAACAAATTAAGGCAAAAACAGCAGAAACCCATGTCCTACGTCATAAAACTTAAGTGTGGCTACTTAGGAACGTGATTGAAGAAATCCCCATACTTTTCGAATACTAACCCAAGGATATGTGCTGAGATATTTTTTACCTGAAAAATGGCCCAATGAAACATGAAAAGTTTCGTAACTTTAATGGCGCAGTAGCAAAGAAGGTTTTTGTGGATGTGTAAAAACAATCGGAAAAGGCTGGGATTGAAACTCGGCACAAGGATAAGGTGAAAGCAAGACTCCTAGATCTCTGTGGTCCCTGCCGACTTGTCCAAAAAAGCAAAGGGAAAAGAGTCAATGAGCTGAAGGAACAATCATTCACTGAAGATATGACTAAATATTTCTTTATTGCACTTCAAAATGCTCAGAAGAAGATTGAGTCCGACAGGTTTTCCATGTTTTTTCTACATTTTTTCTGAGTTATTTCAAACTGTCCAGATGCAACCTCTTCATTACTTTGTTGCTATAAATTTTATCTTATGTGCCCATTAAGACTTTTGTTCCTTCCTTCTAAGCTTGAAGAAATCTCACATCTTCATTTCTGTGTGGTTCTGTTGACAAAACCCGAAAGACTCAATCTTCCGCTGAGCATTTTGAAGTGCAATAAATAAAGAAATAATTAGTCATATCTTCAACTCATTTGACTCTATCCCTTTGCTTTTTGGACAAGCTGGCAGGGACCATAGATTTCTTGGAGTTTTGCTTTCAAATGTATCCTTCCGCCGAGTTTCAAACCCAGCCTTCACCCATTTATTTTGCACATCCACAAGAACTTTCTCTGCTACTGCACCATTAAGTTAGGAAGTTCTTCATGTTTTATTGGTTCATCTTTCAGGTAGAAAAAATATTTCAGTACATCTACTTGGGTTGGTATTCGAAAAGTAGGGAGTTCTTCAACCTCGTTCCCAAGTAGCCACACTTAAGTTTTATGACGTAGAACATGGGTTTCTGATGTTTTTGCCTTAATTTGTTGGTGAAGTGGTGGACAGGTGATACTATTTAGCAGTCAGACACTAGACTGAACAAAAAAAGAAAAGGCTTAAATCAATAAATTTTATCACAGCTTGAAATATACCTCATATACCTTCACGTATATGTTATATTGTATACATGTACTACGTTGTATATGGACTTTACTGTGTTAACACTCAAAACCTGGCAGCAAGGTTTAGACTGCCCCAAATGACCTGAAATGTTTTGTGGCAACTCACATTGACAAGTGAAATGGGAAAATAGCCAGGAAGAAAGGTTTTGTGAAAAAAGGTTTTTTTTGGAGCACCCTAATATATATTATATGACTAGCAGTCGTACCGGGCTAAGCCCGCGGTTTTGTTTCACGCGTGGTTATTTCCCTGTTTTCGCTCAGTGTTACCTGAACATACAGTGCGACGGGCAGTTTTTTCCCCCTGTAATACTCTCCATTTCTTACAATCCTCTCCCTCCCTTCTCTGTTCCCCCGTATACACCTACCCGTCCCTCCTATTCCCTACCTACGTTTGCTACACGTAGTTGAATTTGGATGGGTAGTTGAATTAAATACTGCCCTTCCTCTTTTTGGGAGAGTTGTGCAAATAAAATTGCTACAGGCTCCATCCCAAACAACCGAAAAAAGTCCCTTTTAGATTCAGTTAATAAGCAATCATATGCTTAATGGTAACCGACGTGCTGCCCCCTCCCGCTCCCAATGTCTTTATTTTATAAATAGCTGGGCTAACAGGAGCACTGACCCACACATGGGCTTTCCTCGTTAAGGAATCCTTCAACTCTCAGTTTATCGCTTTGGCCTGAGCGATCCATACTATGTGAAAAATAACTGTCCTTCGTGCATGACGTCATTTAACACGGTTGGCAGAACGTGGACAGCGACAGGCAAGCTTTCTTCCTCTAAGTTTCCCTTTTCCTCCCATCTTCTCCCTCCCCTTTACCTCCCCCCTTCCTTTCGTCCTATCATCTCACCAAAACTGATTTGGTCCCAATCCCAAACAACAACCAAAAATTACCTTTTATGTTCAGTTCATGGGTAATATGCGCAATGGTAAAAGACGTAATGGCATATGCGTAATGGTAAAAGACGCAATGCCCCCCAACCCCACCCATCCAATCTCTTTATTTTGTAGCATTAGAATGATAAGAGAAGAGCTAACAGACGCACTGCCCCCCACAGACGGGCATTTGCCGTTTAGGCCCTCCTCCCCACTCCTAGTTTCTCGCTTTGGCTTGAGCAATCCGTATCGTGTGACAAATAACTGTCCTTCGTGCATGACGTCATTTAAGACATGCCTCTGTGATGACCGCGCAGAGCAAATTGTTAGTCTTGGCACCAATGTGACAATTTCAACGTCTTTTCAAAGCAACAACGTACCAGTTTCAACTTCTAGTCAAAGAATTGGCACACTCGCCTGTTTTCATTGTAGGGGGTTCCCCTTTCGGGGGTCGTTGCTTCGTTTCTGCTATATGAGACTTTGGTTTATAATGTAAGATTGAAAAACTAGAACTATTAATTTCTCCGTTCCTATTCAGTATATTTCGGCCAAACTTGGCCAGATAGTATATTTATACCAATTTTATGCATTTCCGTGCAAGAGTAAACCTACGGAGCCACACGTAAATTTGAAAGCTGTTCACTTCTTGTTGTTGTGGTTGTTCTTGTTCTTGTGTGACACGGTTTCAGAAAAAAACTACTGCACCTACCTAAAATCTGAAACGTGATCTAAGCCAGAAATTTCCTTGGCCTTCAACGTTACAGAGACCACTTTTTCGATTGGTCGAGCTATTCCGGAGTTACGAGTCCCTGAACGATAACTTTGATTGTTTTACATTGTTTTATCCATTGTAATTACGGAACAATGTCACTCAGCAAACCTAAGATCCATTCTTCGTGCTCGTGTTATGTCTTTGCTAGAAATTGGATTCTTGATGGGTAAAAATTTGATGGAATCCGTGTTTCAGCTAAACGCGTATGTTTAAACCAAACTACGCTACTTTGTCAATTTCGAGGCCGACAGGCCTCACCCAACAAACCATACACAAACACCACCAAATACAACACCAACCACCACCACCAATTCAGCTCATCTCTGAAACTGAATACGGATGCAAACCTATTTACGTTGCCTTTTGGATTTATATGTCAGACTGCCTGAGCGGGGAATCGAACCACGACCTTTGAAATCAAAAGCCAAGGTCCTACCGCTGAGCCAGACTGACACGGCCCAGGTAACTCCAACGTAAATAGGTTTGCATCCGTATTTAGTTAACCAATTTAGAGCCCATTGGCTTTCCGTCCCGTTTAACTCATCTCTGAAAGCCTGCATCTATGAAATAAATACGCCATTCTATCGTTTCTAGCTGCAAATTTCGAGGCCTCGAAATTGGCAGCTAGAAACGATAGAATGTCGTATTTATTTCATAGATGTAGGCTTTCAGAGATGAGCTGAATTCTTTCAAAGTGGACAGCAACAATCATTACATGCACACACATCAATGCATGTGCGCGCGCGCATTCACACCTTGTAAATGAAAAAACAAATTACACAAGGCATAGACTGAATAAGGGGTTGTCGATCCTATTACCTTCGGTAATAGGATCGAATGACTATGACTGATGGTAATAGGATCGAATGACTATGACTGAATTAATTTTTAGTGGCCTTAACGAAAATAAAAAGAAGCGTTCGGCTGCTCCCTTTCAGACTCATTTTACAAGCACGAACCGACGCATGGCGGAAAATTGTCAGGGATCCTAAACAAGTCATACTGAGAATAACCATTACAGTTTGCTCCAGTCCTGCACAAGTGTCTCGACTACATGACCCTGTGTTTAGTGTACACACATCCATCCAAAACCAAAAATTGTATAACAGAAGCCGCCAAGTTTCCAAAAAGGCTCGGCCTTTGAAAGTATTGATATCATTCAACCAGGGAAAGGCAGCCAACGCTAATCTTATTGACCAGCAAACTCGACCAATTGCCCTCTTCTTTAATTCTTTGTCTGACTATTTTCTTAAACTGCTGAAACATGTTCAACTTGGAACTGTACAGTCCTATAGCTTGACATTTACATTTATTCAATTCGTCACCTTTGCAGATAATCATAATCACTCCTGGCTAAGAAAAAAATTAATGAAAAGGGCAATGCGCAAGTTTGCTGGCTAACAGGATTAACCTTGGCGGCCATTCCCTGGTTGAATGATATCACTACTTTCAAAGGCAGGCCGTTTTTGGAAACTTGGCGGCTCCTTATCCCAGTTTTGGTTTTGTTTGGGTGGATCACAACTTTTATAGGACTGAAAGTTATACCAAAGGTCACACCGTTTTATCTTCATCTGTAGCTTTAGTTTTCTGGAGGAATTTTATGCCTATTAATTTCCACATGGATAATTAATCTTAACTACATGTGAAAGTAAACAATAACAGTAACAACAAAAATTAGCGTGTGCAGTCTGTATTAACACTACTGACTTGTGTTTCAGGAAACTGGGTGCTTTACCAAGACTTACTTTTCTGAAAAAAAATTACTTTGTTTCCTCCTTTTTTGAACCCATTGCCTCTGAAAGGCCTGACATACCAACAGGAAGTGATCACGTATGAAATCAACGAGACAAACCGGACAGATGAGGAATCCGACCACCTAAAACCGAACTGCTTAAAACAATAATTTTGCATTTACGCGCCACTTCAGGGTCTTGTGCTTCAAGCTGCAACCCCCATTTTACAAACAGGCATTCCCACATACGACGCTTTGCCTGTCTGGCGAAATATGGATTTAGCAAATTTCCCTATGTAGTGAGCTGTGGCAGGTGTCTTTAACCCATAACCGCCAAGATATGAACGTACGCCTTCAACGTATAACAGCGAAAAACTAAGTCCCAGCGCGAGCTTTGTGAGGGGTCCCCGGGGACCCAGAGCAAAGCGGGCAGTCACAGCCCAGTGGTCAGCGTCGTCGGCTCCAAACCGAGAGAATGCCGGTTCGAATCCGAGAACCGACCCGAGTACTCTGAAAAAAAGGTCTGAAAGTTTTTTTTTCAGGCGGTTATGGGTTATCATGGGAGCCGTCGGCTTACGTAGGGAGATAGCTATAGTTAAGTTACCAGTAACACAAATCAACGTTATTGAGGCCACTTTTCTCCATAAAGGACACATTCCCACACTTTAATTTTGAGGTTTTCTTCGTTGTTGGACCCAGCACACCCGATTCCAACAATTTCCAAAGATTTCTACCGCATGGGGAATTGACACCAGTCGGCTACAATCAACTAAACTCTCGTTACAGTTAAAAGACACGGTCTGCCAATCAGGGCCGCCCAGAGGTCTGATTGGGTCTACGGCTCCACATTTTCTGTGCTTTCCCCCTCACATCTTTCTGTGGGATTAGCACTTATAGGGCCAGTGGGAAAGGATATGTATTATTCTTTTTTATTTTTTGCATTTTGTGGCCTTTTTCTGTCAGTTAGTAGTACCATGGGATACAGCCCTATCCGTAGGGCCCCTTGCAAGACCCATCTTAAGCTAGGGCCTGAGTGGAACTTAAACACCTGAACACCCTTTTAGCAGTTTCTTTTTTTAGCCTGGGCCCCCTTGAAGCACGGACCTAGGGACAGAAGTCACACTTTGCTCCTCCCTCTTACCAAAGCCGCCTTGTTATATTTACAACAATTAAGATGTGACAACAATTAAAATCAAATTGGAAGCAACTAGTGTGTCTAGATCAAAGGAATTTCAGAATTTTAACTTCGCCTCTGGGGGAATCCGAGAAAGTAAAGAAAACAAAAATTGTAACGATCAATAATTAGAGTTACATAATAATAACAAGGCAGACAGTAAAATTAAAGGGGGGATCCGGACTCGAACCGGAGACCACTCGATTTGCAGTCGATTGCTCTACCTCTGAGCTATACCCCCACCAAGAAGGTTCGGTTACAAATTTTGGTATAACCAGTCAATAATGCTCGTTACCAACAATTGCACAAATAAACAACAACAAAAAAAGCAACAGGTTACTCGGGTTGAACATGGTCCTTGTTATTACTTTGTTACAGGCAAGGTTTCTAGAAGGAACACAGCAGTTAGTTTGAGCGTGATTTACATGCGGTATTCGCTTGTCATACAGTGATATATCATACACTATATATATGATTGAAGTCCTCTCTCCAGCAAAACTAAAACTATTAAGTTCTCCGTTTCTATTCAATATATTTCGACCAAACTTGGCCAGATAGTAGATAGCAACTTTTCCCAAGTTTATACCAACTTTTATGCAATTCCGTGCAAGAGTAAATGTACGGAGCCATACGAAAATTTGAAAACTGTTCACTTCTTGTTGGTGTTGTTGTTCTTGTTCTTGTGTGACACGGTTTCAGAAAAAACTACTGCACCTACTTAAAATCTGAAACATGATCTAAGCCAGAAATTTCCCTGGGCTTCATCCTCACAGAGACCACTTTTTCGATTGGTCCAGCCATTCCGGAGTTACAGGTCCCTGAACGATCATTTTGATTGTTATACATTGTTTTAACCATTGTGATTAGGGAACAATGCCACTCTGCAAACTCCATTCTTCGTGCACGTGGTATGCCTTTGCTAAAAAGTCGATTGTTGAAGGGGGAGTTTTTCACATGTACTTCGTTTTGCAGAGCGTAAGGCTTCGGGCCATGGCTCTTAATAAATGATCGAAAGAATACGTGTTTCAGCTAAACGATATACATTTAAACCAAACTAAGCTACGTTCGAAATTGGCAGCTAAAAACGATAGAATGGCGTATTTATTTCGCAGATGCAGGCTTTCAGAGCTGAGTTAAATTGTTTCAAAGTGGCCAGCAACAATCGACTGCATGCATAAAGCTTTGTAACACGACGCCATAGCTGTAAAAAAGGTACACGGATTACAAACTACCTTCGACGCCTTGCAGCAGGGAGCACCCAGAGCCCTAACCATACTGGCTTCTCGCGGCAGCACGGCGACGCAGGATGGCACCAAAGACGTCAAAATAGGGACTTAAACGTAACACCAACCGCACGATTGCAGTAATTTTGACCTTGTAGTTACGTAAGTAACACATAGCTTCGTACAAAATTGTCTTCTGTCTGCTTAGAGCTTTGATTTGATCGATTTGATTTGTTAGCGAGCTCAGCCCTACCGGGTCACCAGCCCGACAACCTTAAAATACAACAACAAAACTCAATTAACATTTATGCGACAGTAGAATGGAAAACGAAACTGAAGGGGGGGAGGGGCAATGACAATACATGACGCATTGTTATTAACAATACAAATAAAACCGAAGTCGTGAACAACTGTCACGTGTATACCGTTGACCATGGCAACAAATTAACAATCCAAAATACATCCAAATTTTGAAGTTGACAGTACAGCAGCGTAAAATTTCCTAGTAGAATTTATTTGGTAAGTAAACTTCAGATGTATACTTTAGGAGTTTTAAGATAGATGTGTTGTGTGTCACAACGCAGTATACATAGGTTGTACAAAAATAAATCCTGTGACAAATAATGATGATCCTGTGACGATTCCGTGATGTAGGCCTAAATATTCTAAGACAAGTGAAAAGGTAAAGTTTAGCGACCTATACTGGAAAACAATGATTTCTAGTAACAATTCTTACCGTGACGTAGTAATAGATGTTTTAACTTTTGTGATTCTCTTGTTATTGTTAGGTTAGCTGCCTTGGCTAGTTGCCTGAAGAGTTTCACCTCTTAATGACTGTTCTTTCGTGTTGTTATCGGTTACGTTAGGTTAGTTGCTTTGGTTAGAATTGCACCGGGCAGGCAATGGAAGTTTCTCCACGGAGTGACTATTGTGCTTCTGCCGTGTTATCAGTAGTTAGGTTAGATGCCTTGATTCGAATTTCACCGGGCAGCCAAAGGAAGTTTCACTATGGAATGACTATTGTAGTTCTGTCGTCGTGTTGCTGATATTATCAGTTAGGTTAGTTGCCTTGGTTTGAATTTCACCGGGTAGGCAAAAGAAATTTAACCACAGAATGACTATTGTTCTGCCATGTTGATGTTATCGATTAGATTAGGTTACGTTAATTGCCTTGGTTCGAATTTCCCAGGGCAGGCCAAGGAAGTTTCACGACAGACTGACTATTGTGGTTCTGTCGCGCTGTTGCTGCAGCAAACGATTTTATACGATTTTTTTGCAGGATACGAACGCTTATAATCGATTACTTCCGTCTGTCCATCCCGCTGTCGGCAGAGGAAAGATGGCGACTGGTGCGTTGCGGTCGTAGCGCTCGCGTCACAATGTGAAATATGGTTAAATTACATATATTTTGACTTCGAGAAGGACATAAAACTAAAAACTAACTAAACACTAAGGACATAAAACTAATTGTTAACTGTCGACTATCATTGTTACGTTCAGGCAAGCATTGTTAAAAAACACGACGCTAAACTTTGCCATTACCAAATATTCTAAGACCAACTTATACGGACGGTGAGCTTTTTAGCAAAACGGGACAAATGCAAAGTTCAGACGTTTTCAAGATGCGGTGTGTACCTTCGAAAATCATGAGAAATTCCTTAACAGGGTTCCCACCAACCTGGAAAACCTTGAAAATTCGAGGGAAATTCTGGGATTTTTTCGATTTTTACAAAAAAATACTTAGAAAATCCAGGAAAAAATAAACAAATTGGGCTTGGAGGGTAATCTTGCGAGAACTGCAAAACCTTGTAAAAAATTAAAAATCCATCCACGCTTATCACAGAGCTAAACCACGTTAAAAAATGCTGTTCTATGTTGACACCCTAAACGTTAATTACATATAGCGATACTGGTAAAATGTGTTAAAAAGGATTCATTCCTGAAATTACGGTATAGCCTGGAATTTGATCTCATCTACTCTGGATGACCTGGACACCTCAGGGAAATCTATTTCAGTATTTTGGTGGGAACCATCCTTAAGGTTCAAGCAGGTCCCGGGTTCGAGTCCGACCTCAGCCACCCCTGGTAATTTCGGGAAGAGAAGGATCCTGTGATGTCTTGTGATCATGTAGATTGTGGCATGCAAAAGAACCTATGAATTTCCGATGGTGTTTACTAGCAAGATTGTCCCTCTTTTTCTGGCGTCATGGCTGCGGCTGGCTGCGTGGCAAAAGCTAAAGCTTAAGGTTGAAGCGTAATATCGCAATATTAAGGGGCATGCCGTTGAATGCAGCTTTAACATGCTGGGACTGGCTTGATCCTCCTTGTTACGGATTGGTTGCTCCTGTATATCTTCTTCCCATCCCCGCACAAAAAAATTGCCTTCCTTGGACTGACTAAGCTGGCTTTTAGGAATAAAGAAACGAAATTCGTTGGCAAGTTAGTAAAGCCATGAGGGGGGAGGGGTGGTTGCGCGTGGCACGTGAGGGGCAGACATTTTAGTCCACTGGTAGCATTTGGAGGGCGCCACCAATTCTTTAAAACACTAAATTTGAAACTTGAATTTGGAATTTGCTGGTCACCGATTGGCCTTTAGGTACAGCAGATTTCCAGATAGACGAGAAGTCAGTCCGACTGGACAAACTAGTACAAAAATGACGTAAAACAACGATGGTGCCTTCAAAGCAGGCAGGCCCCCCACATAATTGTGGGGCTGGAGCTACAACAGCGCCCCCCCCCTCCCCAGAATGAAATCGGAAAAAGTTAGTTTTAATATTCGTCGGCCCACGTTGTGCTTAACGAGTTGGTTGATTCATTATCCGAACTGCTTACGTTTGAAGGCTCCACTGCCTAACAAGCCGAGAGGCTTGTCTAGCAGTGTTCTTGCTCCGTGCTCGTTTCCGTTGGATTGGAGGAGTTGGGAGTATAAAAAAAATCAACGATACGCACAAAGGCAGTCATCACAAGTCACAAATGGGGGTGGGGGAGGGGGGGCGTTTCAGGCCGTGCTGGGGCTTCGAGTGATCGGGCCTGGGTAGCGCGGGTCAGGCTGATTCCGCCCCCCCCCCCTACCCCCCTGTTGGGGCCTTGCCAGTTGGATATAAATACATTACTGAACTTGTATCTACGGCGCGTCACGAATTACCAGAGACAGAAACTCCCTTTCACTCACGCAAAACCAAGATACACAATGGAGGAGCCAACATAGTGAACAAATAAAAGAAACAAAAAACAAAAATACTATTTTTTATATTGGTAAGATCAGAAATGACAAATAATAAACTTCTCCCACCAATTCGGGACTCAAGATGACCATGAGTTATTCTTGTTGCCGATACACAGCACTTGTCATATTTTTAGTTAAATTAGCTCCATTACGTTTGTTCGTTTGCTTCTCTGATTTTGCCCTTGGTCAGGCGGTTTTCGGAACGATAATCCACTGCAGAAAAGTAGCAGAGTTAATAAGAACAAACCCGTGGTAACAATCGTTTGCAGTCCATACTGCAATTTTTATCACACGTGCCCTGCAGTATACAGGGTGGTCCACAAAAAACTGACGACCCAACATTTTCTAAGTCCAACTTTTCTAGTTAGCACCCCTCAGAACCAGGAGAGGACA
>JAHWFP010143362.1:0-24401 GCA_023313725.1 Lithobius niger | reverse complement strand
GGGATTGAAAGAAATCTTCGGAAGCGAAAAATGAAGCAAAAATTGCCATGTCCTGGAATGCGTAATAAACAACGTACAAACCTAACAAAGTAATGGGGGAAACCAATTCTTCAATCATCAATTTAAACTTCAATAAAAAGTTAGACAAAGACAAAAGCATACCGTAACTTATTTTGAATTGGTAGTGGAGCCTGAAGAGACGATGTCGCTATTCCATGAGTGGTCATCCGACTGGAGAAAAAGTCTTTTTGGTGAGGAAGTTGCTAGAGAATATTTAATGCAGTGGCCAAGATTACGACGGATCTGAACTCAAAGAACTAGGCTTAACATTGTGATTGGATTTAGAACCAAGTAGTCTACAGTCTATAATCCAAGTCGTGGAGAAACAAGGTAAACAAGAACGGTTCATATCAGTCTGATGATTTAGGACTAGTGTTGTGTGACGTATAAGAGACGTACGACCCTAAACCCTAGACAGCCTGTCTGGATTGTCGGTTAGGTTAACAGCCAGAGAGTGTCCATATACACTGCACGTTACAAAATTATCGCATAATCTACAATTTCTGCCCACAAATGGTTTCAATAACAGTTGTTTCAGTCGCACCACTAAAATTAACGTTACTGCATGCCAGAAACATTTACGAGCTGAGGAAACGCGACGTGGTAAATCGGATCAATGCCGACTGTTTCCTTTCTTACGTTCCATCGCCGTGCCAATTTTGTCATTGGCGAAGTTTACGAAAAAGTCCCTTTACAACTCGAAGTCCTTTTTACAACCACCCACTTCCTTGTTTCGGGCCCCACGTCACATTTGTCAGGTCAATTCTGGAATTTTGCTCACCGGTTGGTCGGCCTGACTATTCTTTCTGTCTTAATCAGCCTGGATAAGGCCAGTGCAGATTGACAAACAAATGATGAACGGGGACCGCTACAAGCTGTAAGAGAAGTGACACGGTTCACCACCGACATAGTTCCCCTTGCGTCGCTTCCGGCCAGTTCGCCCCCACCGACAGGCTACGTCACTTTTATAAAACGGGACAGAATGTCGGTACTTTTTCAGATATTCACACCAGTTTTCATTCTTGAATCACTCCCGTTTAGATTTACCCAACGGCAAGCCATGCTGCATTTAGAAAATGGGACACAAGGTCCGTACCACCCCTGATATTCAGACCCATCCTTGATTAGTTTTGGTTGTGTGATTAGGTTTCTGGTGTTATATGCATAGCCGCAGCGGGTACGGTAGCGCGAGCGAAGCAGCAGGGACGACGCTAGAATCACTTTTGTGGGGAGGCTGCAGTAGGGCAGCAATTTTAGCCAGGGGGGCGAACCGAAAAATGCTACTTTTGCGGTTCCCCCTCCCAACTGTCTGACAATCAACCAGTTATAAGTGGGGTACCTCAGGGTTCAGTTCTAGGCCCGCTACTGTTTGTCATTTACATAAATGTTCTGACAACAAATATCCCAGAAATTAATATCCCAAAATTTGCTGATGATGCGAAACTATATAAGGTTGTTACGGACCTGGATGACCATCATGTTCTATGCGCAGCCATTGCCCACATTGAGAAATGGTTTGAGGAATGGCAACTACCTATCTCAGCCACTAAATGCAAGACTCTTCACCTCGGTAAAAATAATAAGAATTTCAGTTATTCTATTGGTAATTGTACCCTTGAAAACGAATATTTTTATAGGGACCTTGGGGTTTCCTTGACTGGTGATATGAAGAGCTCCAAACACATTAACGTAATCGTGAAAGCTGCCGTACCCGAGCGATACTGATTCGACGGTGTTTTAAATCACATGATGTTACAGTTCTTGTCCGTGCTTTTAAGACTTATGTAAGGCCCCTCTTGGAATATGCCTCGCCAGTCTGGTCACCCTACCTGATCAAGGATATTGTGTTGATCGAATCTGTCCAGCATAAGTTTACAAAACTGCTCCCAGGCTTTTATCACAAATCATACAATGAGCGTCTTAACCATCTGAATCTCACAACACTTGAAAATCGTAGGTTGATCGCCGACCTCTCACTCACATACGGGCTTTTAAATAACTTGTTTGATGTTGATGCCCGACAGTTTTTTGTTATTCGTGGCTGTGAGAGGACTAGAGGCCATCCACTGAAGCTGGTGGTGGTCGATAGCTCTAGGACTGACGCCCGTAAATTTTTCTTTTGTAATCGTGTTGTGGATCCTTGGAATCATTTGCCGTGGGAAGTTGTCATGGCACCTTCTATGGCCAGCTTTAGGAGATTGGTCAGGAGGGTAGACCTCTCAGGGTTTTGTCGAGCTTGACCCTCGGTGTGCGCTGCAGCTCTGCTCGGTGCACATTTTATTTATTTCTAATACCTGCTTGTACCTGCTTGTTTTATATCTTTTGTTTTAAACCATCATGTTTTACGTATGCTGTGTGTTAATCCGGTTACAACTTCACAACGTATGTTTTTTACTTCACTTTTTTTTTATTATCTTTATTAAGATTGACAATTGGCTTTGGCCAAGCTTTAACCTACGGTTATTTTATTTGCATTTTTTTTTTTTTAATAAACTTTGACAATTACACCCGGCTTTTCCCCCCACTTGTCCCACACGTTTGGCGATGCCATCCGGGACCACTGTGTCCCTGGTAGGTCTAACCTTGGTGGTAAGGCATTCGTGACCCTAACCCAATACCATCAACCCTTCCTCTGCAGCCGAGCCATCGTCTTCGTTTAAAACTTTTAAATGCTTTAACTTTTGTAATTTTTAATTTTAACATCGGATGGCAGTCAGTGGCCACTAGATCCTTGCCAATCCGGTTGCATTTGCAACAAACTTATATTATTATTATAAAAATGGAATAAAAGTAAAAATAACACTCTTACAATTCTTTCTCACGCCAAACGTTCTTAACTGTTTTCTACTCCATTTTTTTTTAATATTTATAAAACCAGCTGAAAAAAGATGATTTTACAATTCTCTCACAGTAAAACCTAGGCTCTATTGATGTGACCTCAAGTCTTTCCTGTCGCTACGAAAGAAACTAACGTAGTGTTCTTAATACGTAACTAGAATTTTGTTCGTTTATACGTCTGATTTTGATCTGATGGTGGGGGGACGCGAGGGGATGCGGCCAAAAATTTAGGGGGGCGAGTGCCCCCCCACCGCTCGACCCTCATTAGCGTCGTCCCTGGCATGAACAATGTGTAGCTTATCACAAAAGGTATCGATGGTTCCTGTCAAGGTCCACCGCCGACAAACTATATGCCAGTTTTTTTTTAAATGGCACAGAATGTCGGAATCTCTCCCGACATTTATACCCGTTTTCATTCTTGAATGGCTGCCGTCTCAAGGTGTACCGACGACAAGTTATGCCACTTTCATAAAATGTGACAGAATGTCGGTACAACCCCCATCATTCTAACCCACTTGATTTATTCCGCACGCTTGGATTAAATCCAAGCTCCCCCCCCCCCCGCCCCCCAAAAAAAAGAATGGGTCTGCTTGTCGGAGGAGCAGCTTGTCGTTGGGGAACCTAGACGTCGTCCCGATGATCGTCTTAGGTTGTTAATCCTTCCAACTGTCGAAAAAAAAGATCAGGTCTCTATCTGATCTTGCTTATCAAGTCCTAAATCATCACACCGATATGAACCGTTTTGGTTTACCTTGTTTCTACACGACTTGGATTATAGACTGTAGACTACTTGGTTCTAAACCCAAAGTGTGACGTCACCTGCAAGCGCGCACGTGTGTGGTTTGTTCCACATTATGTTTGCAGAAAATTGATGTATTTACGCCACGTTTCCTTGCACGAGGAGTGCAAAAACATGTGGATATCACACTAGTAGACTCCATACAGTTACTGTTAGGGCGGGTTTACGCAACAACAATTTTCTCGCTCACTAAACCACGCGCCACGGATGTTTGCTGTGACGCGCGTATCACGTGACTGGGCTAGTCCAATCAGACGGCCAAAGATCCGCTATTCTCGTTCGTCAGTGGCTGACTCATGATGACATCACGGCAAACAGCCGTGGCTCTTGGTATAGCTCTTACTTAGTTAATACTAAATATGCTGGCTGCTTCTCGTCTTTACAGGAGAATGTGGCTTTCGAATTGTCTATACGAAGTCACCATGGCAACAGCGCGGACGCAGATCTTCTCCTCATGGCTCGCGACTTGACGTACGATGCTTGCAACATGACAGCGTCGATTTATGACAAAAAGAATTCAATTTTTGTTGCAGTACAAGACGACTTACTAATTTCTGAATGCCGGTATTCGATGGGTTGTCTTCGTTTCGATTACCCCGAAATGAACGCCATGTTGGATTTTGAATTCTCGCTGCGAGCAGCCATTTATTCTGCCGTCGTCAGATCACTGCTAGAAGCTGTTCTTTGAGCGAGAATAGCAAATTTTGGAAATAGCGTGAAATAACAACAATGTTGTAGCAATGTTTAAAATTGCTTTTGCACTCTGTTCTTTATCCGTGTTGTTATTTATAATACATTTAATTTGTTATATATTACTGCATTCATTTACTAGAAATGGGAAACTAATCGTAAATAAATAACGGTTGACTAGCAAATAGCGTTCGGCGAGCATGAATGTCTCCTTGCGTAAGCGCGCCCTTAGAGTCTGCGAGTATAATATTTAATACGAGTTTTTTGCACTCGTAGTGGAAGGAAAGGTGTCGTCGTATAGTCAGTTTCCTGCAAATATAATGTGGAACAAACTTATAGATATGGTTCTTCGTAGTTATTAGTTTTGCTTAAAACTCCCAAATTCCATAAAGTGGCTGGGACCTAGGCTAACAAAGTCAGCCTTATTTCACCAAACTTATTAAGATGTCACAGTATTACAGAGTTCCAAATCCACTTATGCCACTTATGTAGCTCAAGGCAGATCGGAGTGTTTAATTTTTCAGTTTTAGTCTTCTGTACAGTAAAAGCTGGAAAGACTATAGCAACCACTTTGTCCGTCCGTCACCTATTTCAGCTGGAATCGAGTGAACTTTAAAAAACACGACAAATTAAAACATCGTTGCTTCCTTATAGCTAATGGGCTTTCTCGACGTAACTCAACGAAATAATTACATTTGATCGTCGCATTTAACTTGCGTTTTTAACACGCCAGCCTACCATGTCTAATAGTTTAAAGATTCCTCGTTGCCACGGCAGCGCGAAGTCTCGACACCGTGTTGCATGAATGAATAGGCCCATTGTCGATTCTCCCTTAGTTGTATTTACAAAATTAAAACTGCAGGTAAAAATTAGGCCTATAAAGCTGAAAATTAGGCTCTAAATCGAAAACTAGGCATAAAAGCTAACACTTTTTAAATCTGCAATTTAGATGTTTACGAATTAGTAGATGTACACACAGAGATGAAACATCATGATTATTGTATGCGCAGTGCATCATTTAGTGACGGGTCGTTAGTAAATAAAGTTCCATTATATTCAACAGAAAATCTCCTAGACGCCACATTTTAAAAAGGATTTTTAGCAAGGGAAAGACTAACGGTCTTAGGGGAATTAGACCTTTGGGTCCGTACTTGATGTGGAGGATCGAGAAAAATGGCGCTGGGAGGTATATCCCTTTAACGAGCATGCCATGCCAGAACAAATCGGAGTTCTGGACCTGACCTGAAACCATGAAATTCGTTTTGCCTTGTTCTTGTTGTTGGCCCGACACGTTTCTACTACGCTCTATACAGAGCAAACACCTATACCTATACATATAATACCTATAATAATACCTATAATACCAAAATACCTATAAAGCTGGTTCTTAGCTCATTTTACAGGTATTGCTCTGTATAGATGTGCCTTTTCCATAGGCCTTTTCTAATTGGTCAAGTGGTTCAGGGGTTAGGGAGCTCTAAACGGCAAAACTGATTGTACTACATTGTTTTAAACATTGTTATGATGTTATGATACAACAATCATTACCAGGAATCAGGTCTCTCGGACCAAGAGCAAGAGCGTTGGCCTTCAACCCGGTTAGGCCTAACCATCCACTGCTAACATAAAGAAAACGTTTTCAAAATGATGTGGAACCAGCTACGTTTGTTCTATCAAGACCTTTTTTTTTCATTCGTAAAGCTGGATGTATCATCTCTCACATGCCAAGAACACTTTTTGAAAAAATGCTTCCTTAATTCAAAAAAAAATTCATTTTGTTTACATTGCATCGAAAATCCATGCTATTTTCACCCAAACCACTAAATATGCTGGAACCACTCAGGGGTCGTTCTATCCAAGGAATCTTCTCAGTTTTTTGTGTGCTTAATCTATGCGAAAAATTAAGGTGACGTTTTTTTTTTTAATTTTACTGTAAGGCAAGTAGTTTTGCTGCTAGAATTTTTTTTCGTTTTGGTTCTAATGTTATTCCTATGGGCTATTGTCCAAGAGCCACAAGAGTGATGAAAGCTGGTAATGCTTTCCAGCTGGGAATGCTCACCCAATCCCCTTACCCCGCGAACCCCCCCCCCTCCTCCCTTTCCCAGATCCCAAGGCAGTTTGGCAGTTTATATTCATCCAATTGTGAAGCCACTCAAAATGATGGCTGTTTGTTATACAATCAGTTAAAAACTAATGTATCACTAGGTAGATGTGAACTACCCTCTACTACGCCCCCCCCCCTCCCCTCCCCAGAGAGTCCCAAGGCGGTATGGCAGTTTTTTGTTCATACAAAAGTAAGCCATTCAAAATGATGGCCGTGTATGTTATAAACCAAGTTTAAAAGCAGTGTATAATTTGGTATGGGGGTGTTGGCCCTGACCCCCACTCCCCACAAGGGGCTAAAAAAGCAGTCCTCCATTTAAGAGCTGTATAATTACCGTAACCGGAAGTTTTTTTTTCATCTTTTTTTTTTGACGAATTTGTCATTTTTGTCTATTTGGCTCAGTCACATAAATAAAAAGGAAGTTCTTCCATTGGCCGAAATTATTTTTTAGCTATCTTCATATTCCCTAATGCTATGATTGCCCTAGGCAAACAAGTAAAAAAAAAAACAACCTTCTTCAAAACGTAATATTTGGAAGTCACAATTTATTTGCTGTTTTTGTGACAATCGTAAAGACAATCTTAAAAATGACAAAAAAAAAATCAAATTCGTTAAGAAAACAAGAATTGGTGGCCATCACAAGACTGAAAATGTTTTAAAAAAATTAATGGAGCGTAAAATTAAAAAAAAAAGCAAGCAATGGGAATGAACCCTTGACCACGCAGTCCGCAGTCAACGACTTCACCACTAAACCACACTGTCATATAGGAAAACAACTGCTTCCCATCTCTAATGATGCTATCCTCTGTAGGCGGGAAACGCGAATTGTCGAGTTGTACGGATATAAAGAGCAGTTTCCGTTAATAAGGCAAGAATATTTATTCAAACGTGCACAAATACTTAAGGTGTTACTTTGGAAAGATGGCTTGGTCAGGAATTGTGTGTTTTCCATCGAAATTAAGCATAATTAATCAATATGAAGAGAGCAACAACTCTCTCGACCAACGGCCGTCGCCTGCCTTCAGGCCAACTGAAATTCATAATATTCTAACAGCTTTTTTTCGAAAGGCTTACAATGTCTTGATATTGTTGGCTTACTATGATAGCTGAATACACAAGCAACATTTCTGTACTGTTGAAAAAAAATATTGAAGAAAAATGAGTGACAAAGTAACTGGCACTTAGATTTGCCATGCTACAAAAAAGTGGTTGCAAATTGAAGCGCTGCTCACTGGTTAATGCCACAAACAGGACGCTAACATTGCAGGGAAAAAGCTAGTAGGTAGATTATAATGAGCCCACGCCACTATCCTTCCTTATGTACAACAAACCTGTAATATTGTTTTAGCTAATTATGCAGTATCTTACCAAAAAGACTAAAGTAAGGAAATACGTGTGTAAAACAGTAAACCAATGACCAACATTGTGTTAGGGGGTGGAATTAAAGGACGGTTACAAAAGGGTCCTCCCGACCTTTTGAAAAGTTAAAATTTTTTTAATTACTTTATCCTCCTTTGAGCTGCTCCATTACCAGGAATCAGGTCTCTCCAAGAGCAAGAGCTTGTCCTTCAACCCAGTTAGGCCTAACCCTCCACTGCTAACATACAGAAAACGTTTTCAAAATGATGTGGAACCAGCTACGTTTGTTCTATCAAAACCTTTTTTTTTAATTCGTAAAGCTGGATGTATCATCTCTCACATGCCAAGAACACTTTTTGAAAAAATGCTTCCTTAATTAAAAAAAAAATTCATTTTGTTTACATTGCATCGAAAATCCATGCTATTTTCACCCAAACCACTAAACATGCTGGAACCACACAGGGGTCGTTCTATCCATGGAATCTTCTCAGTTTTTTGTGTGCTTAATCTATGCGAAAAATTAAGGTGACTTTTTTTTTAAATTTTACTGTAAGGTAAGTAGTTTTGCTGCTAGAATTTTTTTCGTTTCGGTTCTAATGTTATTCCTATGGGCTATTGTCCAAGAGCCACAAGAGTGATGAAAGCTGGTAATGGTGTAAACTAACAAACGCCAGCTGCAAGACGTAAACTGAAGATTAAAGTGGTTTTTTTCCATATTGGTTTGTGTATAGGTTGTTTCGTTTCTATGTAAAAGTGTCACGAATCAGAAAACAAAAACGAACACCTTTGATGTTTAAGGTAAGGTTAACGAACATATACTATAAGTTGACACCCTACCACAGTGTATCTCTCCAGCAAATCGTAACTGATAATGATGCAAACATTAAAACAGGTTAATTTAAACCAGAGGCGTACGCAGGAATATTTTTTGGGAGGGGCACAATGCTTGAAGGGGCGCCTTGTGGTACTAAAAAATTTAATAACCAGCCAGGGGGTGTGGGAGCGCTGAAATTTCGCACATTTTAGAGCATTTTTGGGCCCATGGAGCAATTTTTCAGCATTTTCAGCAACTTTTTTTGGGGGGTGGGGATGGAGCAACATTTTAACATGTTTTTTTTAACATGTTTTTTTTTTTTATAGAATTTTGGAACTACGTGACAATTTGAAATACTTACGACATTTGTTATCATACGAAAAATCACTAAGGCCAAGTTTGGCCTGTGATGTGGGGGCGGCTAACTTTCCTTTGGAGAAGGCTCGTGCCCCTTGTGCTCCCCCCTTGCGTACGCCTCTGATCTAAACTTCATGGTACGCCAAAGTAGCACGAATTAGAAAACAAAAACGAACAAGTTTGATGCTTAGGAACACAAATGGGCTTTCCTGTACGGTTTCAGATACTGCAGTTTTGCTGTACTGTTTAGTCCACGTGAAACCTTACGACTATGTCCAACCATAAAACACGTAAATACAATTAAAACCAGAGCCCAAATTACAAAACTTTTCCTGCCCAAACGAAGGACGAATAATGTATGGCTACACGCTCGATTACTTTCTCAGCTTAATTTTTCAGCCTTTTTCAGTCACGTCGTCTACTTTCCGTTCAGTCCCAGGGTTTCAAGAACTGACACTAACCCTAAATTACCTTAGAGCTGTGCTAAGCATACTATGGCGATAGTTTTTAAACATTTTCGAGCGAAGTTCTTTAGCCAAGTAGAATGCACCCATCATCTATTGTGTGCAAAAGTAAACGCGGTAAAAACATCTGACTACAGGAGTAAGGTTTCACATGGACTAAACAGTACAGCAACACTGCAATACCTGAAACCTCCAGGAAAGTTTATTTGTGTTCCTTTGCTGTTTTGCCTTCGGATCAGTTAAATCTTACCTTAAGCATCAAACGAGTTCGGTTTTGTATTCTAAATATAATAGACATCGTTCTTGTAATGCATGTTATAGGTGTGCGTGTAACAGTGGCGGAAGTGTCCTGAAGACCGGTTGCGGCTAGGTAATTAAATAATTAAATAATGATGTGTGGTAAATCAACAAATTAATGAATTTTATTAAGATTTGTTGGTACAATACCTTCAGTAACAATGCTTGCAAATAGACCTAATTTAATCGTCAAATTAAAATTACACACGTTAAAACTATTCTTAACTCAATGTGGTTCCACAGCGTCATGATGCTATTTTTGCTGACCCAGCTTAAGGACAACAAACCCGTCGCTAAGGAAAATTGACGTGTCGTTGCGATAAAAATCTTGAGTGACTCTTTTCTAAATAAACATTTTTATTTTAAACAGTTGAGTAATAATAAATTAGTAAGATAGTACATATTTTGAGTTGTTAGAAAATTACAAAGGTAAGTAAGAAGTCACTAGGGACTACAGTGGAGTGTGCTAAATTACAAAACGGCGCTCCAAATTTGTTGCATGGTTACGTGATCGGCTGTTATGACGCAGCCAAGCTGCCACCAGCGGTAGAGGCTTACGTGATGACTTGCATTGGTAGCTTATACAAACGGACGACACACACCGTCAGAAAGACTTTCAGAATTGTTTATGATAGGAAAAATTGGGTGTGTGTGGGGGGAATTGCAAAAAAAATGTATAGTCGGGGGTGGAGGTGGGGAGAAAGAGCAGCCCTGTAAGAAAGGATGTCATTAACTTTCTTCTCCAAGCTATGTTTACCAGACCAATTAACTCACGCAGGTTCGGATGTAAAATTACGATCAAGTGATCACTGTTGGTAGGAGAAAGTTGGTAGACTCTTTCTTGGTGGACTTTTTTGCTTGGTGGTTCTGGCCTAACCATACAAAAGGTCCTAGGTATTTCCTAGCAAAATTATCTCTCTCAGCCCCGAGATAAGCATAGAAAATGACGTTAATTCGACTAGGACTACAGAAAATAAAAGTTGTGACTTGATGTCCCGTGCGTTGATTGATTAATGGGTTAGACCGGCATTTTAAGAAGCCAATGTCAATAACGAGGGAGGCCAAAGCCTGCTGGAAAACACTGTCTATTTGATTTGATTAGATTTGATTCGGGGTCATTCCTCCATGGGTCATCTGCCCACCACACAATGAAGCATTCGTAACAACTGCCACAATTATAATGATAGTTACATAGTTTCACATAGAACCATAGAAAAACTCATTCCCAATTGGAAATTCTAATTTACACTCCATTTCATCGTGGAAGTCGCCCGAATCTAACATAGACTCCAGAGAGCGCGAAAGTTGAGCACTCCTATGCATAGGGCCAAATGCCCAGGGGTGAGTTGCTCGTCAAACTCGAACCTCGAATACGACGCGATTTTGAGGCAGCCGTTGCCATGTTTGCACACGGCGTCGCCAACGATTCCGTCAAAAATCGCCTCATATTCGAGGTTCGTTTGTGTTTGACGAGCAACTCGACCCAGCAAACTCCGTATGGTCGGTGCGTGCACGATAGCAGCAGACTCTGGGGGTAGCAGAGCGGAGACTCGAGCAAAAAACATTGTTCTACGTTCGCCTCCCCCAGTCTACAGGAGCACTGGCCAATCCCACGCAGATAAGCATTCAGTGATGCCTCGACAAGCCAAACCTCTACGTCTCTTGACAACCTGAAAACCGTTTGATAATCTACGTAAACGATTTCTTAACTAAGCGTTAATACCACATCGGGCTGTACTTTCCAGTCGTGATAGGAAAGCACCAATGACGTAACGCGAAAATATTTAGTGGGAAAGCGCCTTAACGAGATGGGCTAGGACCAACCTTCCTACCCCAATATCGTTCTACAGACCTTGCGCAAAACCCAAGTAGCAGGATTGTATCTAAATGAATTTAATGAATTCGGCATTAATGCAGTTATCAAATAAAGCAAATTAAAACAGGAAATAGTTTTCCGTTTTTCTAGTCTACTTCTTTGTCTAGTTTCTGTTGTTATTGCGGAATTTTTGGGGAAAAGGTACGTTCAGTTTCGATATGTTGGACATCGGAGTATCCACGTTCGACAGTCGTGGATTTGTAATTTGTATTATGGAGCTGGAGAGATATCACTACTGTCACGTAGTGTGGTAGTATAAAAGTCCATGTTTATATGCATTCCAACGTTTGTCACAAGGCCGTCTGGGAGATAAACTGCAGAGTTAGCATCATCGCTCCACGCCTGTTAATTTAAGATCACCATAATCTTATTTTACCAAAGCAGTGCTGAGAGGAGTTAACCTCCCAGTATTAGAGGTAACTAGCGGTGGAACCGGGAGGCAAACACGCAATTTCTGCTCCAGTAGGCCTTAGCCTGGGAGCAGTACACCTCCTCGCTTTCAGGTCGTGTTTTTTTTAACGCTACTGCTTGCTGATTAACACTTGCTTGGATGAATCACTGCGCGAAATGACATTTATCAAACATATTAATAGCAGGTAAACACCTAGAAAGCATAATTTTTAACATACGTTTTCCGCAAAAGTAAAAACAGTCACTCGTTCGACAGTTTGCCGCATGAGTCACGACTTAGAACACGGGATAGAATATTCTTGGAGACTCCTTTATATCGCTCCTGATGTTCCTAAAGAATGCCCTACGACTTGAGGCTTCCCCCCCCCCAAAAAAAAAAAAGATAAAGTAAAGTGAAAAAAAAACCTTAGTAGGTTCTCTAAATTATCACACTACTTAATTTACAAATTATAACGTCACTGATTGTGACGTTATACTAATAAAAAATAATCACTAATTATAATCACTAATTGTGTTAATACTTTTCATGGTATTCGAGTGGAAACACAGGTGTGCGCCATGATATATTCTTCGGCGGCGGCGTAAGTCAAATTTTGTGGCGGTTAAGGTGGCGCAATTAAGTTCGCCGATATCTCGAGGGCAGATGTAAGTTTCGGCGATTTTAGGCAGCGGTGCTATAAAAAACAATTCTACCGTTTCTCCGCCATTAATATCATCATGTTAACGTAAGGAAAAAAAACGCGCTCCATAACACTGGCCTAGTCTAGAAATAATGCAACAGACAAAGGTTTCATACCATACAAGCAATATTCCTCACAGAATACTGGAGGACGCGTACACATTTTAAATCTTTTCTGACGGGCAAACAGCTGTTTTGAGCATAATGCTTATCGGAAAAACAAAAAGTCTTATGATACCGAAGCTGCTTAACAAAATCGTGTTTGAATTAATGAAAACTGACAGATTACAGAAACTTAAGCAAAAATTTTAAATGTTTACAATAAAAAAAGCATGGACGGGTTTATAGTTTCCAATTTATACGTAATTTTTCTGTACATCGGTCGTTAATGGAGTAGTTGGCATTTGTTGTTTTGATCTGCTGTTTGCTGTCATTAAGTTAATTTCTGCTTGTTTATAAACAATGGTTTTTCTCCCCATTCATACGAGCTATAATTGTATTTTTTAACTTGTATGAGCCATTACAAGTTCAATAAATAAATTTAAAATAAAAATGTAAAATATCCAAGGAATTTCCTAGCACAATCGTCCCTCTGCGCTCCGAGATAACATTAACAGCTGAAAAGGACGTTAATTCTAGAACCCTCCCCCCCCCCCTTTTTTTTTTTCTTTTTAAAGCTACAAAAAAAATAATACTTTAAAATGAACCTTACCTTCAAGTATAACTAGCTCAATTGTCCAGGCCTCTCGGTCAATCCACACCCGTATCACGCGCGCCCTTCTTCAACCGAAGTTGGACAGTGTCCAGTTTAGGCCAAAGTGGAAGGGCGTGCTGTTGACCGTTACGTTCCGCCCAAACACTGGCCTTTAGTACTGACGAAAGTACAGAACGTCCTCCGGCAATCTAAACGGTTCACGCACTAAGTTAGCACCACTGAAACGATTTCTTCCTCAATTTTTTCTCAGTAACTTTTGAGTTCGTAGTTCTGCTCCGGGAGCTGCCTTTCGCCGTCGCTATCAACTCGGCTTCCAAACGGATCTTCGTGGCTTCCAAGCGTCCGTTCGCTTCGTCAGCTTTGGTTGGGTCGTGTGGCATTATGGGTAAGCGCAAGGCGAGGCGAAACAGGGCGGCGTGCGGTCGGCCGCCGCATTTAAATTTGGATGTAGATTAGAAGACGGGGTGTGGAAGGGAGGGGGGGGGGGGGCCGGGGGAGGGGGGGGGGGGGGGGGGGGTAGGGTGGTTTGATGGAAACGAGATGAGGTAAGAGTGATGGTTGACAGATTAATGATTTTTGACTCGTGCGGAATTCTGTAAGGAATGTTGTGGTTTAATTTAAGGCATTTAAAGAATTGGTTTTTAACGTCTATATTAAGTTTTTATTTCACGTCAACGGTATGGCCATCTTTACAAGTATGACCACAACTGCGAGTATGATCGTTTCGCCGAATCTCATTTCGCCGAATAATATTTTTTGTTTTAAATATGTGCCTTGCTCGCGCTGCCGCGTTCGCTGCGGCTAGCCATATATGTAACACCAGAAACGGCAACTAATCACAAATTCCTGTCGCATATTTAACTTTTCCAATGTCAAATTTTTTAAGGAATATTAGGCAAAACGGGATTCGGCGAAACCGGAATTCCCCTTTCGGCGAATTTTAACCGGAGCTTAATTTTCAGCCAAACGGGAAACATTTTAGGCGAAACGGGAATCGCGCGAAACGGGTATCACCCACTTGTCCACTGGCATAAATATTACTCGCTGAACCCGTTATTAAAGTCACATCCGTGACCAGGACACCATTCGACCGAATGTGCTCGGTCTTAGGCAATGGAGAGAGAATACAAACAGTGCTGCGATTAAGGGGGGCGCAAAGGCCGTGCATGGCACCCGGGCCCAGGAGGCAAGAGGGTCCTAATTTCAGCGCAGGGGGCCCAAACGTGTACATAAAACTACTGTAAAATAGGCCACAACCTTGCACCCAAAATCCTTTTGTCGGTTTGGGCCCTACAGTCAACTAAGCCAAGGGCAAAAATCACGCACTATAAATAACGCAATACAGTAAGCCACCTTTATTCCCCTTTTTTCAAGTGATGCGACCCGGATTCGAACCAGCGAATCAGTCCATTACCTGATCACAACCATACCACCTTTACCGATGCGGCCACTTGTCCACTGGCATAAACATTACTCGCTGAACTCGATATTAAGGTCACATTCTCGACCAGGACCCATTCGATCGAAGGTAGCTGGGTCTTAACCAATGGAGAGGAAATTCAAATCATTATACACCTGTTAGGCTCAACGTAGGAGAAAGAAATCACGTAAATTGCTGTAAATAATAGAAAGGTAAACTACATTATTTACATTATTGATTTGTATTCCTTCTTCATTGCCGACGGCCGAGCACATTCGGTCGAATGGAGTCATGGTGGTGAAGTCCCGTTTGGTGAAATTCCGTTTCGCCAAATTCCGTTTTACCAAAAAGAAAGTGGATTAAAAGCTTTTGCCTAAAGGACAAATCCTGTTTCGCCAAATCCCGTCACGCCAAATCTAATTTGACACCATTTTAGGTAGTACATTAAATGTAATACTTTATTCCTATGTAATGGGTATTTGAAAGGCAATCATTTAACAGAGACCACCAGTGGCAGAATAAGAGCAATATATATATTTTCGTTTTGTAAAGTGACAATACAGGAGAAAAAACGTGCGCTTTAAATATTGTTCGGAATGCTTGGTCAATACGTCAAGGTCAATAACAAGGTAATCTTTTAAGAATTAGTTATCCACATCACGATGGTTACCCTTTCCCAAACGGGAATTCTCGTTTTGCAGAATCTCGTTTAGCAGAATCAAAATATCCTTTACAAATTTAACGTTGCAGAAGTTAAACATGCATGCCTATGTGGAAGGAATTTATGTTTAGTTGCGGTTTCTGGTGTTATATATTTAGCCGCAGCGAGTGCGGCAGCGCGATGCAGGCTACGTAATTATTCGGGAATTATTCGGGAATGGACAAACATTTGTCTATAAATGTTTAACCATTGACCTTTACACAGGAATATGTTACTCTAATGCATAAACTCGGAATTTCCACGTTCAGTCCAACCGATAAACCTCCAACACTCCCCCCTCCCCTCCTCCCCTACCCTGAGTAGTATATAAAATGAAGCACCAGCCAACTACCTTCACTTCTCTTCTACACTCGCAGTAGAGAGATCGAATGGTTGCCTATTGCTTGCCTGTTTCGGGCAAGTATAGCTTAGGTACATTTTACTTGTACATATATTTTATTTTAATGAAGTCAACCAATGCTGAGGTTGTTAAGATTTTTGTTTCTATGTGTTGGACGAAACTGATGACGAGGTGAAATTATCCTGAAACGTAGTGCTTTTTTTTTTATACGCCAATGAAAATGTACTTTACTTGCCTTTTATAGCATTTCATTCCTCAAATCCGATTGACCCTGCCAGCCTCGTAGCTAATCCTTCTGCACATGTGCGATGCAGGCCTCCTATAAAAACGTCAGCCTCCTACCTGGCTTCATCTTTCTTCCTAGATCCACCACACAACGTGGTTGCTCGTTTATGCTCCCCTAACACTATTGGATCTGTGTTGTTTACTCTTCGGGAAACGAACGTCCATTCTTGCGGTCAGTAGTGGGCATTCGCATCTTTTGTTCACCATCGCCTTCCTTAACGACTTGAACGGACTTAGACCTGCGGACTCACCCACGATCATTGCTGGCCGACTCTCTATTCTCACCAGCGACCAGTTCCTCGACACGGCAGTTGCTTCTTCTCTGGTGCCATTGTCGCCTCCGAATTTGTTCAGTTCGCTTGCACCATCCATAAGATCCCGTTCACCAAGAACGACCTCCTCAGACCCTCTCCTGGGCGGTCCACCTACAACGATGAAAAGGATCACCCGTTCTCCCAGAATTTCTCAAGCGGCCCCTGCCTTGCCAAACGGGACGACCACTCTTCATGAAGCCCACGTTCGCTACTACGGCGACCCTTATCTTACTCCACAGGATCGCTTCACCCACACGGCTCTTCTTGGCATCTTTTGGATGGCATCCGACCATCTCAGTCTCCACGGTCGTTCGTACCACGCCTTCGACCAGGGGCCTTTTGCTGGACACATTCCAGTCGTCCTTTCCCAACAATGGCCCGTTCGGTTCCACTGTCACCTACCACTGAAGATGCACCTACTCAGCTGGCGCTTGCGGCCGTTAGGCTACCTCTCCCCTTCCCACGTATTCAGGATCCGGCACTCAGCAGGTCTCGTACTGTCATGGTCACCTGCGACCCAAGAACACAACCCCGGTCTCGAGATTCAAGTCCCACCACAGGATCTCCAGCTCAGCTTATATCTTTGCCTTGCCTGCCATGCCTTGAAATAGGTCCATCGGCCCAGTCCCCAACCTCAGGACGTTCCCATTCCATCTGCATCACCACTGATTGGTTCACCAGGTTTCTTTCGCTATGCCCACGGTCACCTGCGATCTTGGTTAAAACAAAGGTCCAGATTGCCGGCATTACCAGACTACTGCCACCCAAGATTGTGCACCACGACAACGAAGCCAGTGCCTTGCGTCCTCCAGCTTCTCCAGGAGCCTCAACGTTCACAGCTCTACACTTAACCTCATGTACCGTTCACCTGGCACCACCACCTCCGCCCCACAGTCCCGTTTAGGAGCACACGGGACCAAAGTGGTCTCTGCCAAGACGTGCTGGGACCGCCGTCTCTCACCTTGGTGTGCTTCTTCTATCGACGTATACTCTGTCATTCTACATTGTTTGCTTGTAATAAAGTGCATACGCACTCCTCTTACGTAAAAAAAAAACAAGCTGACCCACGTCAGCCACCTCAGGCCCAGGGGCGAATTCAACAAGAGGGCACGGGGGTGGTGCCCCCACCCCCACCCCGGCCTTCGACGGAAAAGGGTTTTCATGGCAAAAGGGGCCATCATTTCCCAGGCATAAATAGTGCAAAAGTGTAAAATAAAACTAACAAAGAACGTTCACTAATAATAGATTCAGGTAGCAAAAAAAAAAAGGTCCTCAGAATTTCGAGAATGCAAATGCAGGAGGCCTTATACGGCTTTGCTGACCATGGCTAGTTCCTTAAACCGCCACTGCACTGGCCCATCCTTAACTGGATCACCCTTCTGGACTGGCTAGGTTAGCCCTTTTGCCAAAAAAAAAAAAAGAAACCCACTACAGCTGCTGGTTCGCTGAACTACTTTCACCACAAAAGTTTTTTTGGCCCCCAAGAAAGCGGGGCTGGTGGACCGGCTATAGCCTCAATGACGCCCCAGGCCAACTCATTTGCATCAAAGGCGCCATACTACCAAGCGGCCCTTATGCTTAACATCCGACCCGGTCGCTTTCCTGCAACCAAGACATTAGCCACGCTCGCCTCTCGGCCTCTTTTGACACATTCAGGCCCTGTTCCTTGATTCCGTCCACAGATGGCTCTCACGGCACCCAGGGATTTCCCTCATGCCATTGTTGTTTTGGCACGAAATTGATCTCTACCTTCTGCAATAGCCATTGTTCTCTGGCTTGCGTGTTCCTTCTCCAGTTCTGAATTGATTCTGCTCTGACCCTTCGTCAAATGGATCCAACGAACAACAACAACCCTTCCGACCCGGTGGACAATCCAGAATACCAAGAGGCAACTGCTTCCACGATAACTCATGTTCAACCCAAGATGAGAGCCCAGAAAAATACCGGTGCCGAAGCTTCCTTGTGCCCCGATAACATTTTGACTCGCATTTGGTGTGGCAATACCACAGAAGTTACGATTGGTACAACAACAAAAGTGCCATCTGCAAAACAATTCCGGAAAACAAGTGGCTTCAAATCCTTCAACACCAGAAGAAGTTTCATGCTGGGTCAGTCCAAAAAGCCCCAAAACGGGCCATGATCGTCTACTGCGAACGGCAGCCAAGACGACCGCAACCACTAATGGCTCACCGTCCAAATCTGAAATCCGCAATATATCACAAGAAGACTGCCACAGCAAAAAAGTCTTTGCTGGCGCCGCCAAGACCGGCGCCGCATGGTTCCCCTGTGAAGCCTCCTGTTAATGACCGACCGACCATGCAGTCTTCATCTTCAGTCGCATCGTCTCGGTCCACTTCTCGGCGTAGGCTCAAACGCACCACTGGTTTACCCACAAAGAATCGAGGTTCTGTCAGTAAGGTTAAATGCACCCCACCTTCCGACACACAACAGGCGTCCCACATGCCGAAGAGCCACCATCTAGCAACCGCGCTCAGGTGACCGCTGAGACAACTGGTTCCGACTCAACTAACCAAATTGCTCTGGGGGCCTCCTTTCAACCAGGCGCCCTGTTTTCGAAGCTCTTGCTGCCACCACGATTCACGGCCTGGAACTCTCCGTGGACGACCTCGCCCATCTCGTTGCCAATATTTCCTCTCTATTGGCTACGGCATCCTCATTTTCCAACAAGTACAGTTATCTTCGAACGGCTAACACAACCCTCTTGTTAACTGTGGATTTCCTTTGGTCTTCCAAAGAGACACTAGCCTCAGAAGTTGATCACCTGTGCCAAAGAAAAACTCATCTAAAGACTGAACTGATCCTTGTTAAGGAAAAGGTGCACTGGCTCTCGCCATTACCACCTTCTCCATTCTGGCACATTCAACACTGCGCCAAATCCAAAACCCGTTGGACCCTGTATGGTAGCTCTGCCATGGTGCCTCAGGCAGTCGATCCGTCTCTTCTTCTTCCCACGATTCGCAAGCGACCGCTCAATCCTCTCCACAGGAAACAGCATCCCAAGAGTCGCCGCATGGTTTAACTCTTCACCCTCTTTGTCACAAAACTATTCGAAACAACCACAACCAGTTTCTCACTCTTCAACCCCTGTTCAGGACATAATTCGATCTTGGTTAACTGCATCAAGCTCAAGCTCATTTGCGAACCTCAGTTCATACAATGTATGGCAATTCAATGATGCCCCCATCTGGTAAATTGATGTATTTATGTTTGAGCACTTCTTGGCTTTTTATTTACATCGCAAGTTAAACACATCCCAAACTTTACAAGTTCATCACAGTTTAAACCATTGTGAATTTACATCAAAGTCTGCAATGATGCAAATTCACACACAAATTCATATTATCGCATAACTGCAAACTGTACTTCTCTTTTTCCCCCTTATTTTCTTAGTATATTAGTTGATACAATTATGTTCCCATCATACCAATAATGTTCAAATAATGTACCAAGTCGTACAATTACAGTAAATGCATTTTGATTTAATTTGATTATAAGACTTGAACTTCTGCGATGTCTAATGATCCAATCATACATATAAACCTACACAGATGCAGTCCTCCACAAACCGTTCCTGCTGACGCAAGATGCGGAGAGTGCCCTGGTTTTCACATGTATTTTCTTGTAAACACATCCTCGTTGTCTCATCCGTCGCGACACTGCCTTGTAATGATAACGCAGTGTGCAAGTTGAGGGAGCAGGTTCTTCTCTTGTTCCATTTGTCAGGGATGCTTTGACCGGGAATTTGGCCGGTTTTAAGTTGTACACACAACCGACAAGTCTTGCAAGTCCTTGCACAAGTGGTCACAGACCGGCATACATGAAACTGAGTGAGATACTGCTGTAAGGTAAACAATGTTCCAAAGATTTCAAAACTTCCATCCTCTGGAGTGCAAGGCACAAAACGGACATGTGGCGCTATTGAAGTGCTTGTGATGCGAACATTGTAAAGGAAATTGTGCCTGTAACTTCATTACGAACATTTATGGATATATGATACATACAGTGTGCCCGTGTCCCGTTGTCCTTGTTGCCATTGTTGTTTCCATATCATGTGTATTTTGAATTTCACCCAATCAAAGCCGTATATGTGCTTAGTTACGTTGGCTCCGTGAAAATGAATTAAATGTCTATCCTGTGACCACGTCCTAGCACCGTGCGTGCAGTTACTGTAGTGTATTGGAGTTGCGCCGTTACCACATTGTTTGACAGATTCTTTCCCCATTCTGCGTCTGACATTCAGAATTCAAAACAACTGTTGAGTAAGCCTAGTGCTACATTAGTTGATTTTCAGCCTAATACATCAGTTTGGGTGAAAAATTTTGCCAGTGGCCCACGATGGTTGAAGGGCAATGTGTTAAATAGAGTGGATAACTCCAGTTATTTGGTTCAGTTGTGTGATAGCCGTGTCTTCAGACGAAATAGAAATCACTTGCGAGAGTGTGAAGTCAGTGATTGCGATTTATTGGTTGGGAATGCTGGGGGTATCAGTTTATCATCACATGTACCAGCGAGCATTGTGCATGTTCCTACAAGTGCACCAAATCTTGAGATTGCTCAGGAGGGAACAGGTGATTCTGAAATAATAGAGCCTGATGCTTCGTCAGCAGTTGAAACTTCGGAAAATTCTCCACCGGTGACTTCAGAACCATTAGCTAGGAATGAGTCAGTTGGTAGTTCAATACCATCTTCAGCTACTCCAGCTCCGTTAGTTACGATTAGTCCCAAATGATTGATTAAACCTTTAAAATGTTTGAATTTGTAAATAGACTACCTTTGCCAGGTTGTGTATATGTACATTTTGTAAAATTCAAGCTGGGCAGTGTAAATAATTTGTTAGTTTGATTTCTTTATTGTAAATATGAATTTTGTTGTTTAGAATTGTATAGTAATGTTGATTTCTCTTTAAGCATTTCAGTTACTTAGTTTTCATTACTTGTGTTTAATGTCGAATGTAGTTTTCGCTTAAGGGGGAAGTGTATGTGGTGTATTGGAGTTGCGCCGTTTATTCTATGCGACCGGAAGTGTGGGTTCCGGTCATGCTATCGAAGCTAGCGTTCGTCGGCTTGGGGCACTCGCCCGCTAGCAACCACCTTGTAACGTGTAAATGCCCCTCTTGTAAATATGTACATAAGAAATAGTTATAATGAATTAAATATATAAGAAGCAACTTAATTCCTGGCATGGTTCCTCCAAGTTTACAACATGACAGTTACCACAATGGTATTTTAACTCGATGTAATCCTGAGCCAAATTACAAAGTCCAGTGGCAGATTCTATAGGACTCGTCACTATCTTCTTATGCCCGTACTTGTCCGACACTCATTGTTTACCACAGCCCGGTCTCACACCAATCGTTAACAGTCGCATGACAGTCGCCAATGTTAGTGCTGTATCCAAATCAAAGCCCGACATGTAGTAAGAGACAATTGAAGATGTACTGTTTCCTTAAATGTTGGGCGTGGGACAGTTTGATCCCACAGTGTCACTCGTTTTTCGTTGTGCTGATGATGACGGGTAGTCAGCCATGTTCGTCTTGTTTCGAACACAGTTCTCAGCAGGTGAAACAATTTTGATGTACTGTATATGAGCGGTGGGTTGCACTTAAGTTGAGTTGCTCTCACTTTGTAAACTTTCCAAAAGGGGTGGTTGACTGTTTGCAGTCAGCCGGTGGTGCATCAGCAGATAAAGAGTTACCAGTGGTCATCGGGATTACATGTTGGGGGGAGGGGGGGGGGGTTGAATGGGTGGACGCGAGTCTTGAGTGACGGGCCACCGTCCCTTTGTCGAGTATGGCGCCGCGCCACCTCCGTGGTGCTGCCGCCTTAGCGGGGGTTCCTGCGGGCGTCCTGCCAATGCTTCAGTCTCGGGCGAATGCTGACGATACACATTTATCGCATCGTTGCACACCCATGCCCATTGCCTTGTTGTTGTGTGGCATTAGATTAGGACTTGCACGCAGGTTCTACGCCCTCCATTGATTGATTGTTGACCAATGCAGAGACGAGCTTCTGATTTTCAGCACGCAGCCGAGCAATGTTTCGGAGCTGAAAATTTTCACGAGCAGGATGATGGCGACTGTTGTGATGATTTTGGGGATTCTTGCCTCCTGTCTGTGTCAGCTTGTAAACTGCCCAGCAACCAATTTTTCCCACTGGTGTAGAACGGGGCAGCGGCCAGCCCATCACACAACGTTGTAAAGGAAATTGTGCCTGCAACTGCATTACGAATTTTTATACACACATGATTCATACAGTGTGTCCATGTCCCGTTGTCCTTGTTGATACAGGGAAAAAAATATGCATATCTTGTAGCACTGGTGGTGGTGATTAGTTACGACGACATTGTTAATTTTCGATTGTCACCATCAGCAGCAGTAGCCGCGGCAGTTGGTTGTTGGTTTCGGTGCTGTACTGTGTGAAATGTTTAGAGTATAGGTTAGTTTTGAATTTAGTTTTAGCAGGGGTAGCATAAATATAAGAGGACGTGTATATAATGCGCTCCTGGTTTTAGTTGTAGTGTAGAGTGTACGGCTTGTGGCCATTTAGACTCTGCTAGGATAAATAAATAAATAAGTAGTCGCATACACATTGTTACGAGCAGGAGGGTTTGAATTTGAGTTTTTATTGAGCCGAAAGGGCCTTTTTAAGCCATCGCTCACGCTACAAACTAACTTAGGGTTGGCCTGCTGTAAAACAGAAGTTTGATAAACGTGACAGTTGCCGATTCGGATCGCCCAACACAGGCTTTGGATACTGGTCATCAAACTCACTTAATACCGGGACATTATCTCATGTAGTCTGTGTTATCTAATGGCAAAGATGGAGGAACAACACTTTGAAAAATTAATAATGGTGGAGAGAAATGATACTTGGTGCTCAGTTTATCCCTGGGCCGCGTTCAGTCATTATGATGGTTGAATGGTGACGCCACAGCTCGTGGTGTTCCCACAGGGGAAACATTTCCTGGTTTAAGAGGCGTTGGTTCACTCTGGATCTGGACATCGTCCTGGTGGTCTAATAATGGCGGCTGTACAGCAGGAAATGTCGATCTCCAGCCTGAATCCCGTTCACCAAAGGCCAAATTGCCCAAGAAGCCCAGAAACGGTGGAAAGCTGTGATCACTGGGAAGACTTCTCTCCACCGTAGTGGCAGTGCCGCTATCGGCCACAATGCAGTTAATACTAAATAGTCACACAGAAAAATACAGAAGTACAAGCGTGTTGAACAGTCCATATGGTAAATAAAGCCGCGTATAAACAACATTTTTAAAAAAGTCACTGCCGTCGACATGTAAAAGCTGTCAGGAAAAAAAACAGGCAATATCAAACGACTAGAAACAATGCTTGATTGTTCATAAACTATGCTTGGCTGTTCACACAACTGTTCATGCTTAACTGTTCCTAAACCATGCTTGACTGTTCAAAATAACGCTCACCTTAGATGCGAAGAAATCAATAGACATAAATCGCTGTAAATAATATTAAGGAGAATTGGAAATAAGCCATCAGCGAAAATTATGGACTAGAAATACCGGAGTTCAGTAAGCCACCTATATGCACTTACGTTTCGTCATAGTGGCACGATCCGAATTCGAACCGGCTATCCCAGTTCGTCCCTAGCTCACTTGCGTAGCGCCTTAACCACTATGGCCACATCCTCCACTGCCATAAAGATAACTCACTGAACCCGTTATTAAGGTCACAACCGTGACCAGGACTCCATTCGACCGAATGTTCTCGGCCATAGGCAATAGAGAGGGAGGACAAATCATACACTCATAAGGCTCAACGAAGGAGAAATCAATAGACATAAATCGCTGTAAATTAATATTAAGGAAA